>VNKC01003041.1:69363-223512 GCA_008042775.1 Drosophila pectinifera
ATATTATATATATTATAAAATATATATATATATATAAGAATAAAAAAAAATATATATATATATAAATATTATATATTATATATATTCATTTAAACCTTTTATTATCATTATATGCACTTATATCCGCAAGTGGCTGACCTCAAAAGAATACAAATCATGGCAAAAATTATTCTGATAGTAAATAGGCAATATTGAGAATCCATAATATGTGGACATACATATTACCCAAACATAGCGCAATTCACTTAGTTCATTTATTGCTAAAAATAGTATTATTTAATGCGTTCCTCCTTGGTCAAAACTTGAAATTTAAAGCCATAGCTTCGCTTTAAAGCTTCCAAGGAGCGACGGCAACCGCAACGGAGGCGACAGCTAAAGCGGCCCTCAAATCCCGTTAACGAGACAGCGAAGAGCATAAACACGCCAGCCCGCACACACAAACTGCAGCACACACACAAACTGCAGCACACACACCGACATGCATACGCACACATACCCACAGCGCACATCCGTCACAGCACAGACACAAACCCACCGCAGGCGCTAACTAGCGTGGACACAAACACGGAGGACAACAATAACAACAGCGGGAATAGTTTAAGCTGCTGCGGCGTGCGGGGGCAAAAAGGGTCTAAAAACTGAAGAGTTTATAAAATTAACATCGTCATGACGTTCAGGCAGACGCCGGCGCTGCACTCGCACTCGGATTCACGTCTCGGTTCCCAGTCCCAGGCCCAGTCCCAGTCCTGGTCCATCTTCTCTGGCTGGAATATCCTTTGAGCCCGTTGTTGCTGCCGCTCCGCATTTGCATAGAGCTTGTCTGATTTACGGGAGGGCGCGTGTCTGTCCCTGTGCGAGTGTTTACGTCTCGTGTCGTGTTGGCATTTGTCGTTACAAACTTAATTAATGCTGCGCTGTGCTGGGGAGGGGCTGCCCCACTCGGTTCAGAGCTCTTGACTTTTGCCGAGCCAGGCAAAAATGTGCAACCAGGACACGCTGTCAGCTTCAGCTGGCGCTTGGTTTTTGGCTACCGGTTCCCGGCTCCCGGCTCCTACTCCGGGAGCCGCTCCTGCCATGACAGATGATGATGCCGCAGATTAATCGGGGGCAGACACAATGGAAATATAATTTTGGGGCCTTTGCAACCGATATTGGGGATTTCGTCAAAGTCATCGCCTGGCAACGCCGCAATCCTTTGGCACCATCCTCCGCAGGCTTCCTTGCGTCCTTGCGAGGGACCCCCTTTATGCCGTAATTTCGGGACGAGTATGACAGTTAGCTGTTATTGTTTACAGGACTCTCGGCAGGAGTCTTGATTGTTTGCCCGAGCCGTGTCGAGCTCTCCCCGCTTGTTTGCTATTTGACTTAATTTAATGAAAATGTTGCAACCTGCAATTTACAAAACTAGCGCCGGAAAACTTGAGATTGTTTACACGCTCCTCCTCTTGGCCCACTACAGCTTCTTGGGTCTTCTTCAACTGCCTCTGGGATGCGGGTTTAGTTCTTGGTAAACATCAGAATGGTTCCATCTTTTTGCTGGGAGGAAAAGTCAAACAAACGAATGCAAAAGGTTTTTAACTGACTCAAGTAGACGCAGAAGTAAAAATGTGCTAAAGTGGCGAAAGACGATGATGATGGCGTGTTTGCCGATGGGCTGCCAGAACTTTCCTTATTACGGTGATTGCATCGGGCACTATAGGCAGACATAGCAATTCATAAGTCATCCATAAAGCTGATCATTCCACTTCGTTTTTCCTTCGTTTTTCAGATATCCACGGGCTTTGCTGTCTTGATCCCGGTGTAATCCCCTCATCCATGCGCTACTAAGTTGGAATGATGAGTTATCAGAAAGGTAAGTCGCCAATCAGAGGATGCATTCATTACCCTGCTGTCCGTGACACATGCCGAATTGCCGAAGATCCATTAGTGAGGTCCACAATCAAGAGCACCACTAAGCAAATCCACACCCTGGGACCTCGTTCGCCAGTCAATCAATTTGTAGGCATGAGGGGCACGTTTCTATGCCACGTTGCGTACGATTTTTTACGGGATTGCGGCAAATCACCGCCGCAGGAGAATTTACAGTAAATCAGCTAGGACTGAAATTTACGCGGGTCATTCTTAAACAATTTGCTCGCCGAGGACAACAAAGATAAGAGTGCGTTCGAGCATTAAAAGGGAGCCGAGTCCGGTCCGGCTGCGATACACAAATATACACAGCAAAAGTTGCAGTTGAAGCTGGGGGCGCCTACAACACAGTCGGACAAAGGACACTGTGTCCTGTTGGGGGTTGGAAATGCCCAGTCTGCCACACTGCCAACTAATGAGCTTCAATGAATCGACATGAATTGGTTGCCCTATTGAGTTTTATGGGGCCGCGTCGGGCTTGCCTGGATGGGAGGCGCTCCAGCTAGTTTCAAAATTAATTGCCACCAGTTTTTGTGTTGGCCTGGCTAAAAGCGTAGTGGGCTCAGTGGCTTAGGCCTCGCATGGCCGGGCAACTTTAGCTACAGTCGATGCTGCGCCGTTCAATTAACTTGTGCGACAATCCAATCAAAAGTGTATTAAAGGTCCGTTTACAGACCCGTCGCCACTCCCGATCCGGGATGCGGCCACCAGGCCATTTTGCAGAGCCTGCCGCTGTCGATAACAGCAATTACATAAATGTTTTAATGGCATCAGTTTGGGAAGTGGCGGAAGGCAGGCGTCTGAGCTGTCCTTCTGCCTATTGCCATGCAAAGGACCATCCGCCCCGATCCGCTAGCCAAATGCGACATAATGGTGGCCACTGGAACAGCTGCAGCTCAATGGCCCACTAGCAAAATATGCTCGCTGAAGGGAGTTTGCAATTAAGACATAAATTTGCATTATTACTCATGGGACGTGGTGGAAAATGGGGCACGGTGATGATTGCAGCCGGAGCGCCAAAGGCAGTTATTATCCAGGAAACTACTCACACATCCACAAATTCCGTGATTACTCCCTATCCCCAACCAACTGGCCCTTCGCAAGATCCCTATAGGCAGGCCACTCAATAACGTCCTTTGACAAATTCATTTAGCTACTTGTAGTATTTCATAAAATCGGCTCAATTGGTCCTATACTCATACGCTTTCGGTTCAGTCGCACAGTGGTCGCTCAGTAAAAGTAAGAAAACTCATGTTTTATATTGTCACTTTTATGATAAAGGCATATCTTATTATTCAGCGGAACTCTTACCATACCTGAAAAGAATAAAAAACCTTTCTTTATGTATAATTTCAATAAATACAAGGCATTTTTCAATAAATCATCATATTATAATTATTATATAGCTAATATCAAAATAAAATGATCAAAATTGTTATACGGCGACTAAGGCAATTCCTTTTCTTAATTAAAATCGCGAATCGAATATAAATATTAATAGAAATATAAATATAGCAGAGAAAGTTAACTTTCGGAAGCCGACACTTGAACACTCTTTCAGTTTGCATAGCTATGAGTAATGGTATATGTGTATAATAAAATTTTATTAATTAGCCTGTATATATTATGTTAGGCTATATGCTATATTACATTTAGATAGCTCTAAAACTGAGCGACCAGTTTGCTTAGAAACGGGCAGACAAACGGATACGGCTAAATCGACTTGTCTTTTGATGCTGATCGATAATTTATAGGGTTGGAAATTACTGCAAACTTCTGACTAAAATTATAGTTCTCTGCAAGGTTATACAGATAATCGTGGATGAGGAACATTTATTTGAGTGAATGCAAATATATGTATATAATACCCCTGAACAATATAACAACAAGTTAAGTAACGCCATACGATTTTTGGCCCATGAATTTTTCGTGCTGTGGATTTTTACAGGTTTTCACATTATTGCCACAAAGCCAAATATTTGAGATGAGCAGTTATACTAATGGCAGCTATTTAGTATGCCATCAGCTGAGCAAATATTACTAGAAAAGAGAAAGCCCCCAACAAGCTATGTCACAAAGAGTTGCCAGACAATTGGTCGTCGGATGCTAGAGATTACGAGTAACTTGTTTAGCTTTTCATGTCACTGTTAAATGTTTAATTTCTTCTTTCTTAGCTATATAAAATTAATTATTGCATAAATAAATTTAATAAAAATAAATGTAAAATGGAAAATGCTAATGAATTAATAATCAACGCATGGTCAATCAAGGTGACAGCTACGAAAATATTGGAATGCAATAAAAATTAAGTCGTTCAGAATTCTGTGTCTAAGATATGAGTTTCAAATTCCTCTAAATATCTCTATAGCGTTTTCAGAAGTACCCCTACTATATTTATATTTGTATATAACAGGGTGAAATTAAATATAACATAATATACTATAACACCTTTATATACCCTTACTTTATCTATTCATTATTTTTGTTTAATTAAATTTATATTTTTTGCATTTGAATAGATATTAATGCCTAGAATATAATATTTATTTAAATAAAATCGAACCATTATCAGTATTTTGAAAGTTTGGTATTTCTTCAGGGCCCTCTGTGCTGCGAAATGTGGTAATTTCCATGTGTTGCTAAACACTGGTAAAAGGGAAGTGTTAGAAAGAGACGAAACATAAAGGAGGTTGAATTTCTTAAAAAGCACATGTAGTTGTGTGTATTCGAGTACGCCTTGAAAACAAGAAGATAAAATTTTAAAGATTTTACGATGTGTTCGGAAGCTGCTTTAGTCGGACATTTACGTGTTCATCCGGACAGACGAATATGGATCAATCGACTAGCCAGGTAATACTGCTTAGCACTAAAAGACGGTCCACGATGCGTCTCAAGTGAGGCAATCAGAATTTTTTACATGTTTGTGTCGTATAAAACACGTGCCCGGCTGCCCCGGACACGAACTACATAAATAAGGGAAAGCGAACGAGGAGGCCTCTGCCCCATTCCTCCGCGCACATACGACTGAATCTGGGCGAAAACTTTTCCAATTTTCCCCTTTTTATCGTAAATTACGCACAATTCAATATTTGGCCTTTTTACTGGCTGCTTTGTCTCTGCGTCGTCTGCCCTTTTTCTGCCTGACTTGGTACAAGGAGTTCAAGGGTGGATGGCACTAGGTCCCACCGCCTTTCCTCTTCCTTTGTCTTTGCTATTTTGCTATTTTTTGTGTGTCTCCTTATCGTAAATAAGAAATCTCATACGTGCGTGGGCTCCACATGAGATACAGCTGAATTCGGTGAATTCGGCCCCCTCCCGCACTCATTTGCTTTATGAATGAAGCAAAAGTTAGGCTTACTCCTGCCCCGGAACGGGTCGACGTTCCTAATCGAAATTGCCTATGGCTCAGAGTGTAATGATTGTTTTTCTATGCGGGGTAATTTATTTAGCATTATTTGCAAAGTTCTTTCGGCCAAGGGAGGATAAATCGATTACGGAGAAAGTGTTTTTACTACGTATTTATAGTAGGGACAAGTAGAGTCTTGACTAAAATATTCTGACTGGCTTCAATTAATAGTGACCATAATAAGTCTTTTGTAGTATGATGTAGAGGAAAATTGGTACATGTATTAAACGATTTGGGATATTCAATTCACAGCTCGCTCAGGTTCACCAGGCTAGAGTCAGACATGATCACCAAAGTAGCCTAATTCTGGAGAAACCAATCTCTGCGATGACCAGGAGATATAGCTCCTTGGAAAGATCTGTGTGTTTTCACTGTTTATTAAAAGTAGATACAAGTAGAGTCTTGACTAAAATATTCTCAGTGGCTTCAATTAATAGTAACCATAGTAGAGTCCAAGTCTTTGGTAGTATGTATTGATCTATAAGGAAAATTGGTACATGTATTAAACAATTTGGGATATTCCATTCACAGCTCGCTCAGGCTCGCCAGCCTGGTGTCAGACATGATCACCAAAGTAGCCTAATTCGGGAGAACCAATCTCTGTGATGAGCAGGAGATATAGCTCCTTGGAAAGACCTGTGTGTTTTTACTGTGTATTTATAGTAGGTCGAAGTAGAGTCTTGACTAAAATATTCTGAGTGGTTTCAATTAATAGTAACCATAGTATCAAAGTCTTTGGAAGTCTTTGGAAGATGTATACGGAAAATTGGTACATGTATAAAACAATTTGGAATATCCCATTCACAGGGTCAGACATGATCACCAAAGTAGCCTAATTCCGGAGAACCAATCTTTGTGATGAGCAGGAGATATAGCTCCTTGGAAAGACCTGGCTGTAAAAAAAATCTGAGCTTGACATCGCTGTCTCCTCTTCTGTCCGTTGATGGCAGGACCCCTTACTGTAGAGCTTCCCTCTTCTTGAAAAAAACCACTGAGCTGGGAGGGCCAGGCCCAGACACAGACAAATAGGCCGTCGGTGCGCGCCGCTGCTCCCAGCCGAGTCGCATGCAACGGGTTTTGTGTCAAAATTTTTATGCCGTGCATGGCCCGCAAACGTGTGCAAAAAAGAAGCCAGTGAGAGGAGTGAATAGTCAAACGTGGAGCCGAAACTACGGAGGAACAACAATGACAGGGGTAGTAAATTGAAAGACCGAAGACACGGAATTGGTTGGCCAGGTGGTGGGGGGAGCGGAGCTTGCAGTAGACGACCAAACTGATTCAATTAAATCAGTCCAATTGAAGCGGCTGGCGAAGTGTGTGGGGCGTGTGTGCCCGGAATATTTAAGCTGCCACAAAGGCCGTCCAGGAGGCGACGCACTTACTGCAGGCCCAGTGCGAGTGCGAAGTGCGAGGCCTGTTTAAATTACGGCTTAAAGCCAGTCCCAGATCGAGGCGCCGTCCCAGCGCAGGCCCAGACTTCATCATTATCGCGGGGCGGCTCCTGCAGCCAAATGTTGCCGCCGAAAAAGTTGTCGCATCGCATTTTATACAAATAACAGAGCATTTTGTTTGCGCCACACTTGCGCACATATTTTTTAATGTCCCGACACTTTTTGCCGTATGTTCGCAGCGGAATCAGCGATCCAGGCGGCCGACAACAGTGGCTGCCATTTGAGCCGCGGCCGGTCTGGCTCTGGATCCCGTGACTTTTGTCGTATCGTATTAATATCTCAATTTATAGCAATTTATAAAAATATGAAAAACGCTCAAATGGGTGGAAATTTCTGTGGCATTGTGGGGGCCACCGGAAATAAAATTTAAACGTACCTTTTTGTAGACGCCTTCCCCGGCCTCCACCTTCTACATCCGCCTACATTTGCATGGCCGCCAGTTGCGCCTAACGAAGCCCCCGGGGGAACGCAACTGGAAGCTCCGGCTCTCCCGTTTAAACGGGGATTGTACCGGACCGACTTTAAAGGAGATTCCCGTGCGAGTCCCTGTAGTACCCAACTGGGGCCCAACTCGCCCGCTCCCCTTTGGCATGGCCCATTGTGCGCCGTCCCCGGAAGGGAAAACTTTCGGCACCCAGGCTTTGGACTCTGTGTGAAAATCACTCAAAATTGTGTTTAACTAAGCGTAAAAATTATAAGCAAATTAATTTGCACAAATCACAACAACAGCAGCAGCAACGAAAACGGCACCAACAATAGTGGCCGGGCTTGCAGCCGAAAAGTTTTATGAAACAATCAGGCGAAGGCAGCTCTGCGAGGTCTGGGCTGGGTACGGTCCCGGTCCCGGGTCTGCGTCTGGTTCCAGTGGATCCGTTGGAATCGTGCAGATCCCGCCCTGAGCCCGGCCCGGAGCAACCGACGCGGCGGCAAAGGCAACCGAATGGAACGCTGGGCGGAAGGGCGTCCTGGGAGTGGGAATAACCGACAATTTATCTGCATAAAAGCGCAGTGTGCAACTTTGACGTGGGTGTCTGTCTTGATGGGGATTGATGGGCGTGGGCTCGGAAAAACTTTGCTGCCTCGGCTGTGGGAAATATAGCTATTTCGGATAGCTGGGGATTTAAGATAGAGCGGGACCTTTACGGGAATATTTCAATCAAACCATGTTACTTTTAATTATTTCGTTAACTTGAGTAGGTCCAGTTGCAACCCCAATCTAATCTAAGGAACAAATAGATTTCGAGGACACACAATTCAAACACCCTTTAGAAACAGTTCACAAATCAGTGCCATTATTAATTTACATATAACAAAGACACTGCCTGGAGATGATCCCAAGTTGTTCATGAACTAAAGGGATGGCTGGGCTGGTAGATTCCTTAGCTATTTTTAATTGACTTCAGTGGGGAATTATGCAGAGCAAACTGCTCCCAAGTTGTTATTGTTGGTTTTCCATTAGAAAAATCAACAATAAAACGGTGCAGGCCTGAGTCACATGTGGCCAGAGTTTCGGACGCCCGAGGCGCCAGCAACGCCATCCGAACTTTCCCTTGACTTGGCAGCGGCCTCATTAGAGGATTCGGAGGAAAGCGCCGGAGGCGGAGGCGGAAGCGTATCCCATTTGCATTTTGTAAATTGTTGCCAACGCAGGCCTGAAATATTTGACAGGGGGGCGTGGCCCGGCCCCCAAACACTGTGCGTTGCCATTGTCTGCGTTTAATTATGGGTGTAAATAAATGTCTATCATTGTGGGTGGCGCGGTCCAGGGGACTCCCCTTGAGTTATGTGAAGGGTTTTAATGAGCTATTGACATTGTCGGCTGGACGGGCGGCTGTGGGGTATCACAGAGAAAGAAATAACAAGTTAAACTGTACATTATCTCTTTATTATAATTTTTCTGTTTTTTTTTAAATCATTTTTTATTATGTTTTCTTTACTCTAGCTCTTAAATTAGTTTATATTTTGGTGGCATTTTTCTGCGAGTGCCCCTTGACTTCTCCGAGTCCCTTTGACAGTTCTTAGAGCCGGTCAACTAATCAAGGCTTAGATATATGTTTCACAACCAGCTTGGGAATCGATTAATCTGCTTCTAATACGGGCCTGGCGCCTGTCACCCCACCCGCCCATTATCTGCCCCTTCCTGGGGTGCACTCGGTCGGGGGCCGGGCCAACTTCAGCCCCCTCATTAACGCCCCAATAATTAAACCCAATTAATGGCCGAATGTCCAGTCGACTGGCAGAGCAAGAGCACATCAAAGACAAGGGGGAAATGCATCGACCTTTGGTCCCCCGGTTCTCCTCGAAGGGGTCGGCTAGGAAGATCTCTCTGGGGCCACCCGCTAACAACTTCATTTGTCTCTGTTGAGACGGATCCTGGCTTAGCAACCAAAACTCCTGACAAACTCCTTTTCACCCCAATTTTTCGCAGAGAGTCCTCGCAGGGCCGGGGAATCACACCAAACCACACGCTGTGTTGTCCTTATCTTGACAGCAAACATTTACAAAAGAAAACACCGCGGGGCGGGGAACCCGAACACGTCTTTATCGCAGCCAAACAACGCATTTCCAATTTTCTTTTCGGGTTGCCGCCCCACTGTCGTCTTCGGTTTGGCTTTTAAATACTCGGGAGGTAGATTAATCATGGCCCTGACTCCGTTCTGTCCCCGCGCACGGCTCAGCTCCAACTCCAACTCCGATTACCTGCTCGCTCCGGAGCAACTTCCTCCAAATCCAATTATAATTGCGCTTATCAAAAATAAGTTTTCGATACTTGTTGGCCTGACTTCTGTCGGAAGAGCTCGAAGAGAGACGGTGTCTCTACCAATTTCGCCAATATGGCAATTTAATCCACACAATCAGTTTAAGACATCGCCATTTATCTTTCGGCCAGCAGCGGGGAGGGCGCCCTGTATTACTTTCCCCCGACCCGCGCTTGCCAATCGGAGATTTCTTTCCTCGGCATCGCTGTCAATTACCTCAAGTTTAATTGAAGGTGAAATTGTGTCAGAGCGGAAGAGAAAAGTTGATGTGGTCAGCCGTTCCGGGGTAAGAGCACCCCACAAAGTTATCCCAATGAAACATTATTTTACCTATGCCAGGTCCGGGGGTGTTTTAGGGACGCAGAAAGTAAGTAGCTTGGAACTAATGTGGAGTCTTACTAGGAGCTTAGAATAATCAAAGCATGGTTTCTCCGTCTGCCCTTTCCAAAGCTAGTAAATCCTTAATTTAAAAAAGATTTATATTCAAGATTAATTAAAATAAATCGTAAATTAACTCGTACCTTTGGTAACAAGACGAGTACTTAACTTTTAATTTTAATTTAAGTATATTCAAATTTACTTCTAATAATATTACCATTCGTACATGGGATCTGTAAGAACACATGCAGGGTATTATCTTTTAAGTCAGAAGTTTGTAAAAGTTTGAGTCATTTCAACCCTATAAGGTAAATATATTCTTCATCAGCATCAACAGCCAAATCGATCTAGTCATATTCGCCTGTCTGTCAGACTGGCCGTATATATGCAAACTGGTCTCTTAGTTTTGGAGGTATCTAAATTAAACATTGCAGATAGACTTATTTTTATTGCACCTAGTATATACTCGGAATGAAACAAATCGGACTTTTATATGTATCATATAGCTATCATAGAAATGATCGGAAATTTAAATGGAAAACAATAGAAAAATCGACTGATCGATCTTTTACGACAATCGGTGAAATTGGAAACATGTATTTGTTTTAAATATAAATCTTTTTTACATCTCCAGAAATGGTATAGTTTAGAAACGGTTAGGTCAACTTTTAAATTGCAAGGGCATACAAACTTCGTCGTGCCAAAGATAGCTTTCTTGCTCAGAAAAATATAAGTGACTAAAGCCACCTAAGATTGAATTCAATCCTATTCAAATTCAGCCATGTTTTGGTTTGCTATGTTAACAAACTTTTTAAACGTGATAAAATAGAATTGCTGCTTAATGTTTTTCAATATAAAGGGAACACAATTTAATTAATCTTAATTTAATTTAAGCGAAGAGTCTCATTTAATCTTTATTAATTCAAAATATAGTATATGGGGGTACAGTAAAACCTATTTAACCTTAAATAAATTATTTTCTTGAAGCCTCATTTAAAGAAAGCATAAGTGGTTCCATATATATGTTGTTACAGATTTTGCAATGATGCCCCTAGCTCCGAAAATAAGAATCCGACTAATAGGCATGATCGTATAATTGAATATGCATATACTAAAATGTAAAATAATTTTGTTGTGCATTAATTATAAATTAAAATACCTTAATGGAGAAGTAAGGTTTATAGTACTTAAAATATTTTTATATGAGTGCATTCAGTCATATTGTTATGATAATAGTGAGATATCCATTTCCATCGAAAAGTACTCTCTGCAGCGCTTCAACCCTCCGGAACTGGAGAAAAACTGGAGGGAAAGCGATTACTGTAGCACATCTGTATATGTACCAAATAAAAGTTCATTAATATGACCCATAAACTCATAAGAAATAAGAAAGACAGCTTTAGTCGGGTGTGCTCCACTGTGAGATACCCGGTACCCAAAGCTATGTACATAAAGAACCATCAAGAACCAATATTATTCAGATGACTTTCAAAATAAAAGCACATAAAGTTGCAAATCGTCCTAGTTCGAAACCACGGTTCGAGGTGGGACTAATCATCTGCGTCGAGTTGAGAGCGAGTGCAAGCGGGACCCCATGATTACCATCCTTGTACTTAACGGATACCGGGTCAGTAGGCGCATACAAGGAAATGTATGACCCGAATCCAGGGTTGCTTATATTAAACCGGACTTTCTTAATCCATCAATTCTACCTACAAATGTAGATCTAACTGTTAGTTCTCCATCATTATTTGATGTGTTATTTTCCTCATAGGCTGAGAAAACTGCGTAATGTTGTACCTGTCATTTTAAAGTTCAATGATTTTTAAATGTCCACATTGAGAGACCTGGAATCTGAATCCGCATTTCCGTGGAGCTCAATTGATTCTAATTAAAGTATCCAGTTTATTGATGTGTTAATGCTCGGCTGTCAAAAATCAACACGCCTAAAATCCATTAGTATCGAACGTGGGGCCCATGGAAATCCTTGCTTAATTACATCCGCATTCCATTTCAGTCAATGGGCGCCTGGCACTTTCCATTTCATTTAAAGACAAAATAATAAATTCTGCCCTAAAATTCATTTCATTAAACACTCCCGTGAGCTACTACCCCGCACCGGGCTAAGGACAAAGGCGGCCCACAGCGAGAAAGTCTTTTGTTTATACTCGAGTTCCGGTCCCCGCTCTGCCGCTCCGTCGCCCTCTGCCCGTAGCCGAGCTGGGGCAAATTAAGCAAGCTGACAATTTTCTCTCTCTAAACTGTTCAACAACTTAATGAGCCTGCATAACTTTGCGACAACAGCAGAGGGTAGTGGGAGGTGGAGGGGAGTCAGGGTACAGGAGCCAGGAGCCGGAAAACCAAAAGCTAAGGACCTTCCCCCGGACTCGAGCGGGCGACAGATAAAAAAACACGTTAACTTGGCCGGAGGCAGCTCGCTCGGCGAACGGTGGCAAAAGTCATTATTCACTGTACTAGCGACAATCTCACTCTCCGCCCGCCCAGCCCGCAACGCCTGCTAAAAAATAATCAACTTTTACACGACTGTCAACCCACCCCGGCCCGCTCCACCGCTCCACGGTGGCAAGTTCCTCGCAAAGTTTGGTGCCAGGCGTGGAGACAACATCCGTATTGCCTCGAGGCCCCCGTTGCATATGGCGTATAGCTATGTCCTGGCCGAGGCCTGGTCAGGCTCCCCTTACAAATGTCGCATTAATGAAGTGATTTTGCTATGAGAGCAGTTCAGTTTTGGATTGCCCCTCGCCCTGAATGCCGAGATGGAACCGTGATAGCTCAGAGACGGGGTGGATCTGTAAAAATTTGATTATTCTAAGGCTGCGGTGGGCCCCTAGCGATTCGGATTTTGGTGAGCAGGAGTAGACCATCGTTCAACAAAATTTCAACCTTCAGAAACAAAATATGTAGAGCTCTTCTCTCTGAGATAACTCTGGGAAAACCCTATGTATTTAGACATATTATCATAAGCGGACTAAAAATTTAAAAACTAATCAAGCTGAAACCTCAAACGTGGCCGTGTCACGCTCCCATCTCAGGGTCCAGCTCTCATTAACTTCCGCTCGAAGCCCGCAGTCGGCGCCCGTTCTCTGTTTGTTTCTTTATGCAAATGTTTTTCTTGTTATTATTGCGAGGCCGTGATTCCCGCTGTCGTTGTAGCTGTCGCTGTTTGTTGCTTTGGCTTGCTTTTGGTTTTATAGGAAAACACGCAAAGCAAACAAAGTTCGCTCCGCAGTGTTTTCTTACATGAGAGTTTTCCCCTCGGTCTGTTTGAACATATTTTAATTGCGCGTCTTTGATTGGGAAGCATTTGCGACGCGAGCGCTGGCATCCTGCGACTTCGCCGCACAGCTGTCGTCATCAGGGAAGCTTTTGGTTTATTTTTTGGTGACTCCATTGGCATTGCGGAGGAGGTGGGACCGGGGGCGGGCTGCAAGGGTTTACTTTGCGGGAATCAGATTTTTGAGAATATATTTCTTCGAGTGCGCCCAGATGGAAATGCGCAGCGCTTGTAATTGTTGCCAGGGAATTAGCATTGCTGATTGCCCATCCTGGCCAGAAACCGGGCTCCAAAGTGGCACAGTGGTCACAACGACCTAATGCATAAATTGTGCCGAGCTTTGCCATTCATATGAGGTAATAAAAACCAGCTCAGGCGACCCCTCACGCCCCCACACACTCAAGAAGCAAGTCCGGATAACAATCGCATAAAAATGCGATACAGTTTCGCAGTGAGTCGAATCTCATATTTCGCCAACTGCTGGCGGTGAAGAGCCCGGCAACATGTTGACTTGACATTCTGAAGTTTCCAGGCAATTGACACCCCTTTCCAGAGAGCAGAGCACCCTCCCTGCCCTGCTTCACGAGGGTAATTTCAATAAATCGGGCAAGGCCACCCCCACGGCGCGGAGAATATTTCTTTTTGCATAACACACAAAACTTGATTACATTTTCTCCTCCGCTTGAATGATGGCTGTCCCCTTAGGGGAGGGTGGGCCATGTTGCGCCAAAGTCAAACTCCAATCAATAAATCGATGGGCGAGAGTCATCAGCATAAATTTCGCAGCGCCAGACAATTAACAATTGACCTGCAATCATCATTAACAATGGGCCATAATCCACTCAGCGCAGGGCAAATTGCCTTGTTTAAATTGTAAATATAAATTCGGATGGCATTAAATGCTATTAAGCCCGCAAATTTATTGTTGTGGCCAGTGACGAACCCTTTGGCCGTCGAACCGCCGCTTCCCAGCTTCTGCTTCCGATAATTGTGTGTGCTTAATTAAATTTTCATGCAGGTGCCATAAATGATTTTCACCCCGACGTCTAATTAGATTTACATTTTTACGACCGCCTGCATTCACTCCACTGCGGATCCTCTTAATTATTCTGCCTAAGGACGTAGTCATCACAGAATCAGATAGGCTTAGTACTTTAATTCTTGCAACGGAAAGTCAATACGTTTATACATTTATTAGGAGGGGCCCCTAATTTGGTCCCTCCCAGGAGTGAACCCGGCCAGGAGTGGGAAGCTTCTTGGCTCTATCACCGGCTTCTTCCTCATCCTGGTCTCCATCACAGGCTTCTTCCTCATCCTGCCCTCTATCACCGGCTACTTCCTCATCCTGCTCTCTATCACCGGCTTCTTCCTTATCCTGCTGATCGCAGTCCACTGCTTCCTTGGGCTCGGCAGCTTTGGCAGCTTCGGCAGCCTCCGCTGCCTTCTCCTTGGCGGCCAGCTGTTGCTTGTGATCCTCTACCACGTCGACGGAGGGCTTTAGCTGACCCCGAGGATCCCTTAAGTAGTAGTTGTAGTTGCCGGCCAGACTCTGAGACGGACCCTGCGGAATCTCGGGCGGCGGCTGGGTGCGCGGGGAGACAGTGTCCGCAAAGCGGAGGGCGGTCTTGTGAGTGCGTCCCAGCAAGAAATTGCGGACACGGCTGAGGAATCCGGCCACGTCGCGGTGCTGGAGCTTGAGCGGCATATCCGGTTTTTCGTATGGAGTACTTGGAATTTTAGACGCAGGGCTGAGTGATTACGATGTCGACTGACACTTAACTTCCGCCGTCCCGTCCCGTCCCGGCAATCCCTTCCAGCTTCCACACGACTTGGCGCAACAGTTGCCGCACCGGATGAGTCAATTCAATAAGCGTCAATCTCTGCACGCGCTCAGCTGTCAATCAGCTCGGCAACGAAATCTGCCATCGATGAATTTCAATTATGGCCGCAGAAAAGAAACAAAGCGAGCTGGGGCACCACTGACAACTTGACCAGAAATGTAGAGGCCTCAGTACCCCAGTAGACAGTGCAAAATCGACTTGGAATTAATAAAAACACTTCAATTTCCGATGCCGATGAGGGCGGCGATCCCAGATCGACCTCCCCCAGCCGACTCGGCTGTGACAGGAGCACGCGTCGGGCTTTACTGTACTTAGAGTGGTACAGCACGTTTGGCTGACAGCCTGACAGCCGGAGCGGCTCATGGCCGGATGTCTGCCCCGGAACATGAGCTGGAGATGTTAATCACGGATGCAGATCCCTGGAACTCCGCTCACATTTCATCAGATAAGCAGCTTGTCGAGATTTACGAAATCGAGCTGATTATGTCTTTGTGAGGCGAGGACTCCTTGAACGCGTGTCAAAGGGTGACCCGGTAGAGTCCGAGCTCTGCCAATGTGTTTACCTTTCGGCTTTCTCTTTCAGGGAAATCGGGAAAACGGCAGGTTGTGGGGTAGTTTACCGCGGGTACATGGCGTCATTGGCGATGGAAAATGGATAAATAAGCTCGGCTGCTCTCCCAATTTGATTATAATTTACGGCGCACGGTAAAACTGTATGCGATAAGCTTACTGAGCTAAATATCAGGTTAACATTTATATGGTCGGGGAAATCCGATAAAATTGATTCTAGGTGTATGCGTGAGAAAAAACAAGAAAGAGGGCTAACTTCGGGAAGCCGCTGTTTGTATACCCTTACAGTTTTCAGTTTGACCCAACCATTACTATGACAGCTTCAAGACTTAATGAAAATAAAAGGAATGTGAAATAAAAGCACAGGTTTCTTAAGGAAAATAGTCACAATCGTAAATGTGCGAAAGTGCTCTAAAACTTTGAGAGTAATCATCCGATTAAGTTTGAGAGTTATTAAACAAAAAGATTCTGTATATGCTTAACATGTACAACATTAATATTTATAATAATATAATATATAATATAATATGTGTTCGCTAACATGTTCCTATCAACACTTGTCTTTTTTCTGTGTTGCTCAACATGCTGGAATATTTGTCAAGTTTTTCATAATTTTAAACATAATTAGTCAAAATGAATTAGTAGTGCCAATTTCACCAACAATGCTTTGGGTACCGGGTATCTCATAGTCGATTACACTCTACTGTACCATTCCTACTTGGTTTTTGATTATTTCTATGGCAGCTATATGATCAATTCGTTTGTTGTATAATTCAAACTGTAATCTTAATTTTTTTAAAAATTAAATTAATTAAGAGTACATTAACATCTGCTGAAAAACAAAAATGTTCTAATTTTTCCCATTAATATCTCGACTGTTCTTCTGGCAGCTATATAATATATCTGTCCGATTTGACCAGCTCCTACTTATGTACTACCTACAATAGAAGGAAGACTTTCTGCTAACTTTCAACCAGAATGCTCTAAAACTGAGAGTCTAGATTGTGTAAAAACTGATGGACGGACAGACAAACGGACAGACGGACATGAGGCATATATGTACTTTATAGGGTAGGAATCTTGTGTCTAAAATTATAACACCCTGCGAGGATATACAATGGTGTAGGATGTAAAATTGAAAAATAAAGGTAGTACATGTAATATTGAGTACTCAGACTGGCAGTGTGGGAACCCTTTAACTATCTTCCTCAAGAAGATAATATTTGAAGTTTTTTAGATACTGGTGACGCTGATCGAGAATAAATGTTCCTTTAAGTTAAATTGTATTGTGTGTATATTTTATTCACAGTCAAACGCACTCTAGGACAACTCTTGGTTAATAATAATAACCAAATAAAGGGTAATAGGTTGATGGTCTAGATAGTATCAAGGGTATAAATGTTACTTTATAAAACAGCTGCAAACAATTCTAAAGAGGTCATATAGTGTATAAACATGGTATATGCAGGCGAAGACTCAAATGAATATCCTTTTTCATCGAGACTGCAGAGAATCTGCCCTAAAGAGGGTTGTTAAAGACGCGATTTACCCTATTTCCTTTGTTTTTTTTTTTATATTTTCTATGTAGACAAATGGGCTGGAGAGACCTTTAAAGTGACATTCGATGCTCCGCAAGCCATGCCGGGGTGGTTCATCGGGGGTGGTATATGCGGTCGCTGGGAGTTCGACCTCTGATTGAACTAATTGACACATGTGAGGCAAAGCCAGCCGAAATATCGGCTTGGGATTTCGTAACTCGAGCCAAGGTTAGACATGAGGTGGCAGCTCCCTGAACTTTCCCTGACTCTCCGCCAGGCTCTATCGCAGACTCCATGTCCGTCTACTGTCGTAATGCGATATGTCAACAATATCCTAAGGTCGCTGGAAACTTTAAAAGAAGCGAACGCAACTTCTGGCTGTGCTGGGGTGAAAGTAAAAGTAGCGAAGGTCAACATCATCAAAATGTCTGTCTGGGCCCAGGACGAGCATCTGAAGGAGCAGACTCCTGCGCGGCCAGCGGCACTCACATGAGCCAGGGATCTGCCCGTGTTCTGCCCGTGTTCTGCGTGTGTCCTGTGCTCGTCTCCTGGCCTCGTGTAGTGAAAATGATAATGTTAAAGTTTTACAACTTAAGTCGTCAAAGTCAAACACACTCCAGGGAAATTACAAACACATTCGAGACAAGAATGCGAAGCACAAAGTCGTTGGCCGCCGGACGAGGGAAGAGCAGTCCTAGAGCAGGGGACGCGGGCTGTTGGGTCAAGATGTGAGGGTGGGACGCAAGTTTCGGAGCGCCATGATGAAATATACGCACTCTGCACAATCTGCAACTTTACCTGCTCAAATCTTAAGCCCTCTATCCCCTGTTGTTTGGATCCGTGGCTTTTACAGTGCTTCGGGGTAGAATTAGTGGCAGGTATCACCTCCCCGCCTCACTGGCTCTCCTCCGCCATTAGCATAAATAAACGCTTCTAAGTACGCCCCATAAAGGTGTAAATGCTCTGGTATTATTAGCCAAAGGCGAGCCCAGGGACCCACAGACAAGGAGAGCCAGGAGGGAGTCCGGGTAAACCGCTGGAAGCGCTTCGGAGACTTTTGCTAGCGCTAAAATTTTATAGCCGCCAACACACATAAAATTTGCTCTCCAAGTATTTCATAAAATTTTGTTGCGCATCAACTGCAGCGGACTCCGACCCCGACTCCGCCCGGCTTCGTGGTCCGCCGTCTCCTGAAATGATGGGTGGAAATGAAATTTTATTAAATGACTGTCAAGTTCTTCGCTACTTAACTTGGCTGTGAAATTAGCAGGTACTGGTGGGGGACTGGACCTGGGCTGACTAAGCAAATGGGTCAGCTTAAAGCGATGACGAGGGAGCGATGGTCCCGAGTCATGAAGTGTAACAATGTGGTAGAGCTGGACAGAGGGAGTGATGCAGCTCATATTTCAGCTGCGGGGTTAGCCAAACCTTTGCCCAGTTATCTCGGCAAAGTTTCCTCGGTTCTGAGTTCTGAGAGTGCCAGAAATTGTTTTCGGCCCAAAAGTTTCAGCATCGAGCAGCTCACACCAGCAGCTCCCTTAACCAAAGAACCTATCGAGGCTTTCTCCGGCCCCTGCCTCTCATTAAAATGTCTCAAACGTTCTGTTTATGCACCGAGGACTGCGCCCTTTGTGAGGAACGCCTCCCTCCCAGTTTACGCATTCATTTCGTGGCAGGGATCAGAGGCTTTCCTCGTTCCAGGCCCACGTTTATTGTTTTCCAAGTCATTTTCAGCATCTTATCAATTTGGCTCACAGGCACGGGCGCGGGCAATAAAAGAGTAACCATTGTTTCCTGCTCCCGCCGTGTTCCGTCCTCTCCTGTCAATGATAATGAAGACAGCAACAACATTCCCTTACCCCGCCAGGACCAGAACGTGACTCTCTTATCAATGCGACTTACTGCCTCGCTCCTTTGGGGGCAGTCCTGCCACGCCCCGCCTCCACTCCGATATCGGCGAAGCAATTAAAATTTGTAGCTATTGGCGGAGTGGAACGCCTGGCACTCGGAATTCGATTGCGTCGGCTCGTCGTTTGCAAATCATTTCGCAGTTGCTCAAGACTGCCTCCTTGGCGGTCCCCCGGGGGCTCCCCATCGCTCATTTTTCACATTGACAGCCCAATGGGCGTTAATTGCGGGGGTTTGGTTCGGTTTGGTTCGGTTTGGTTAAGGTTACGATGCCAGATAAGTGCGCGTGATTTTTCTACGAATTCTATGCCCGGCGGGCTCTCACCCCGGCCGAGGGGGATGAAGCCCGTCCGAGTGCGTGGCGCTATTCATATTTCTCCCCCATTCGGGCATTTAAACCGGGAATTTGCATTGGGCGGCAGGCAGCGATAAGAGTGAGCTGTCTGGGACTCGAGGTGGGGTCCAAGAAAATATATTTTTTGAATTGGCAAAACGTGCAGCAAATGGCTTAATTACATCCGAAGAGATGAACTTTGATCTTGACTCGTGTGGGTGCATAGAGCTGAAGATGTGGCCAGCGGTTTGGGGTGGCAGGACTCAAGAGGATGATAGCCGAAAACCCAAGACATTTGATGATTAACCATTTTGCCGCTACCTATAGAGCCTTGGAGCATGTGTCCTATGGCATATGCTGCTCCTAGGTGCGAGCCTGTGCAGTCGATATGCGTATATGTAGTATATGTATGCTCCAGGTGCTAACAAATGATTCCCCAGCGCACCTCCTGATCACCCCTGCTCCATTTAAATGCGCATATTTCACAGTTAACATGACTTGACAACATGCCTTGTCGACTTTCTTCGGGGCCGGCTCTAAATATGTAAACAAATAGTTTTGGCAATTGCCAAGTGGGGCATGTCGGACGGAGCCCAGCACCAGGAGCCCCCCAGCCCGCAGCTCGTCCAGCCGGGCTACATGTTGTGGCATGCGGTTGTGCAACGCCAACAACTTTTGCAACATGCAACCAGACGACCGGCTCGTCCCTCCTCCGGCTGGTGGGTGCCACCTATGCGGGGAGGGCGAAATAAACGAGGCCTTAAATCGAACCTTGTACACGGGTCGTGCCGGGTCGGAGGCCGGGTCGTCTCGTTTGAGGTTAACATAATTTAAGGCAGCAGAGCCGGCTCCTGGCAGGAAGAGGCAGGAGCAGGAGCCCGACTGGGCCGACTGACTGCCCATTTAACATGCTGCCAGCGTGCGTGGGCCCGAGTGTGTGGGCCAGAGTGGCAATTTCGCAAATTATAAATTTTCCACCTGCGCATATGCTGGGTGCCTGGTCCGTCCCGCTCCCGTCGTCCTGCCCAGGTCGTTGGGAAAGTTTTAAGCGCACCCAACTGCTTCCTGCCCGCTGCAACAATCTGACAATTGATCGCTGTTTCCGACTTCTATGTTGCCGTGCTGGTCGGGAAATTAAGTCGACACCGAACACAATCCCCATGCAAATGGTTTCGGCATTGTTCGCACTCAGACACAAGTTGTTACCCACTTGAAGGATTCTTATTTTGTCCGGTTAATGTGTCCTATATGTAGGAAGGGTTTATAATGAATATGCAATATCACCTTGACTGATTTATGAGTATTACTAAATTCTTACGAAAAATTAAATTAAATATTAAAGAAGTAAAAACCCCTCTTAATGGGGTAAGAGCAAAGTGACGACAGCAATTCACCTGAAAATATTACATATTGAGAAATAAATCACAAATTATTTAATTAGTTTCGTAGTCGGCACTTAGTTGAACAAATACAAGCCCCAATTAAGGAGCAATTCTAAAGCAGCGCACCGGAAAATAAACTCTTTTATATTTATATTTTACTATACCTTAATCATTACTATATCCTAGTTTTGGACACAAGTTCGCAGCAGGTGAAATCAATACTTACTAGGGGTCGACCTATATCTTCCCCATTCCAAGCAATGCTTAGTTTCGGATTCATTCAGCGCGAACTAGTGATTTAGTAGTTCCTCAAAATGTTTACCTAGTTAAAGGCAGATTTTCTTAAAGCAATTACAGTTACTGCGTACTGCCAACTTCATTTAAACCAATTAAAAAAGTGTGTACTGGCACCTGAATTAGTTTGGCTTTGTCACATTTATTTATGGCTTCAATTTAAAATGTTTATTGGGAACATGTCACAGGAACGCAAGCTGAAGAGGGGCAGTGGTACAGTTGTGCAAACACAGCAGCTACAATTGATTTCGCCTAGTAAAGGGAATTTGCATAAAACAAAACGGAAAAGGAAACAGACTATGCAAGAGCAAATTAAATATTGTAACTGTGATAGCAATTTGATATTCCAGCCCGACGGGTCAGGTGGGGGCACAGGTCCAAAGGTCAAGCTGAGATCTGTCCTGTCCTTGCTTACCTCCTCGATTGCATGAGCAGGGCCACAGGACGAGAAGGAGCCCGGGCAGGAACTGGAAAAGAAGTAAACAATATGCAAAACATGTTGAAGGCGTGCAGGCGAGCTCGGGAGCGGGGTGCATATCACGAATACGCAGTGGAGTCCTGTTCATGATTTAGCATATTGAGAGCCCGAGGATGTCCGGGTGCAAGGTCAGCCTACATCATTTAACATTAAATGTCGAACGTCCATTACTCCCGACTTGGAAGCTTGCTCCTGCTCTGCTCAAGTGTTCAGGAAATGTCGCCGAATAAATATTTAATAAACAAAAGCGAGACGCAAACATTGAGAGGGATCTGCTCGGTCAAATATTAAAAAAGGGGAAGCAACTGGCTGCGTCCTGAGCTGTCCTTTCCCTTGCGTCTATATCTATAAAGTTCATCTGATATGGAGCGGAAATAGCAGAGTCTCAGTTTGACTTATCACAGTTATTGATTGGGCAACTGGACTTGTCTCGATAACTGGGCAAAATTAAAAGGCGGATAGTAACAAGCGGAAAATGCATAAAAGCTTTTCCCTGCTTCTGTTTGTCCTGCGTCCTGTTTGCCGGTTTAAAGACCACAATTGAGTGGAGGCTGGCTGGAAGGAAGCCAAAGGGAAATCGGATACAATCGCTTCTCACCCACGGGAGCCGCGGAGGTTGTGCATCGGGCGCATTTATTATCTACGTAATTAATATCCAATTAATATTCGATATTTTGAGCAACTTCTATACAATTAATTAAATTTCCGGCCCCGGACCCGGCCCCTGCCCGTCCGGGTAACACATTTTTATGTCACATCAGCAAATTGCAATCCGCCGCCCATCCGACGGAACTGCCTATGCACACTCATTAACACAACAATAAAACACAAACGCCGCCCGGGGGCGTGGACAATTAATGTGACTGACACACATGCAGATTTTGCCGCCGTCCGCGTTGTCATATTTGATTTACAGTTGCAATTTACGCACTTTCCGAAGGAGGAGGCTGGGCGGTCCTCTGGTGCTGGCCGACAGCTGTCCACGTCAGCATCCGGCTTCTGTTTGATGTTGTTAATTGATTTTCAAAGTCAACTTGCGTGCCCGGGGCCGGCATAGGCTCGGCTCCGCTCCGGTGGGAGGAGCGGGCCGGCTTTCGCTTTCGCCGCACTCGGAGATTAGCAGGGCAGTGTAAAATGCATCTCCATTGAGGCGCAAGCGACATAAAACCAATTCCCAATCCGCACTCGCCGGACAGTTTACAGACTGTGGCTCCTGCCCTGTGGGTCCTGCAGCTCGCTCCTTCCCTCCTTCCGTGCGCATTGCAAGTGCAGTGGAGCGCATTTGCAGCTGCAATTGCCAAGTGGATTCCGGACTTGTTCCTGCAGGGAGGGCGCCCGGGAGGGCGGTACCGCGGGCAGGGGTCGGTACGTGTTTGTTTTATGTGTGGCCATTGTCCAGCGGCCCATGGACATGTGACTGTATCTGTTGTCTGCCCCTGCATGCGGTTCAATCAAAGCGATTTCCAATGTCCACAAAATTGCGCAAAAGGACATTTTGGTAATTTCAACGACATCATCCTCCGCCCGCCAGGAGCGGAGCTCGCCCTGAAGAGGTTAACTAGGCCCTTCGAAATAAAAGGCCACAAACTGACTGGCCTGACTAGTCGATCTCTTGGGCGCTCTGCATCACCAGTAGTGTCGCCTATTGATTTAATCTTGCTCAAGCCGTAGAGGTTTGCAAAACTCAAAAATATATTCATTCTTCACCCATGACTTTAAGGATGAATGGAAATAAGGTTAAAAATAGAGATGGCATTGATCATTTAATCCTACATTTTTAATCTGAATGTATAGAGGGTATAATATTTTTATGGAGCTTATTGTAATATTTATGTAACGATGTTTAATCAATTTGATGTAAAGTAACAAAAATTCCTAAAGAAAAAATGGATGAAAACTTTAAACCACGATAATTTAGAATATAATTAAAATAATGGCATACTTGGTATGGGGCGTCTTATTTATTTTGCCCTTTTTAATCCTTTTAATTTCGATAACTTATAGTAGCTCACTTGAAAAGCTCCGAACCTAATGGTCCGAAATTAAAAATGTATGTCGAAGAACTAATGTGATGGGGCGATTAGTCAGTATAAAACTGAAATGTATCGGATAATTATATCATATAGCTGTCCATAAAGCTACATTGGAAATGATCTGAACGTATGCATAAGATTTTATGAATGTAATACAATATAATGTAAAATAATCACCACACCGTTCTACTTCGTATTCAAAGGGTTCAAGGGTAGTATAGTTTAGCATTCCGTCCGTCTGTCATTTCGTATGATATATATTGATATATGTACATATTTAGGAATTTTATTAATATGGCTTGTGATCTCTTAGGAATCTAAAAGAATTAAATAAAACTAAAGCTACGTAATAATCTGCAATTCTAATCAAATGAATTGGAAACAGACAACAAATTCAGCAGGAAAAGTACATATGCATGGGCACTCCACAGACAGAAAGTAAAATCCAAGTTTATAGACTTTTCCCATTCATATGATAATTTGGAAGTTCTGACCAAAAATACATGACTAAATAAATCTTTCATAGACTTATTTATTTTGAATAATAAATATAACAAATTTTATTAGCAACAAGATCAATAACAATTAACTTTAACTTAAATATATAATTTGAGCAACCATTTAAAAAGTATCACGAATGTGGCTTAAAGCTGGGCGTAATAACCCCACAGAGTGCAATCCGCTCCTGGGAGCTAGTGCAGCACTTGTTGTTGGTAATGAGTTCGGTTTTACTGTTTAAATTTAAACCCCTCGTGCCGGGAAGGGAGCGGATCCACGGGATTGCCTGCGGACGGCTACAGTTCTAAAGTGTATTTGCATTTAACGCTAAATGCATTCCGGCAGAGCCCGTGGAGGGTGAAGGGCGCGGAGTCCTGGGGAGATCCTGCCTGCGGGAGGAAAAACATGACAGTTGCATTAATTTTGATTGCGTAAATATTTTAAGTGTGCGGATTGCGAGAGCGCTCGCAAAAGTGTTTGCTAAAGGCCTATAGCCTGGTCGGGGTGGGTTAATGGAGGCACGAATTAAGTGATTGCAATTGAGATGAGCTGATGGCGAGATCCGGGGAGCACAACTGCTCTGGCAAAGAGGGCTATGCATATTTAAAGTTGGCTGAAGGACTTGCAGCTAATGGCGAACTTTCCGATGCTACTCCTGAGTTCGATGCACCCTTTGATGAAGAGGACTTTCCTCACTGGCCACTTTTCTAATTATGCCAACAACACTGGGCGCATTCCCCCGCAGCCATGTGCACCGTCCCCAGTTGATGCCAATTTGAGACGCCAATAAAACGATTCAGCCCACAAATATTCCTGGCAAAAAGTGCAACGAAGTTTATGGGCACGTCGCCAACATAAAACTTTCAGATGGATTTACTGGATACAGCGCTGCCACATGAAGTGATAATTTTACCGCCTCCCTCCACCTAACACACTCCCGAGACGATTTACGCGATGCAAACATCAAACTTTATGATGTCTAGGCCGTAATTAATCGAGATTTGTTGTGGAGGCGACATTGTGAAGGGGCGAAGTGGGCTCATAAAACCTTAACAGTTCGATGTTTAACTCTGTAACAAGGCTTATTGAAGCGTTATTTCCGACGGCAATGATCATCTCGGTTCGCCTTAAAATAGCTATTTTCATTCATTTGGCATTTTCCCATTTATTTGCTCCTTGTCTGACCTTACAACTCAACGCAATTAAACCCCAACCGCATTATCCCGACTTCCCCTGATATTCAGCATCCCCCTTACAAGTTTTTCGCTTTCGGTCGACCAAAACCGCAATGTCTGCGGCATGTGGGGAATTTTCCCATAAGACTGCAATTTTATCCTGTTAAAAAGGCACATCGGCTCTTGGATGACATTTCGTGCTGGAAATATCCGGGTTGATCCTTCCCTGTATTTTTTGCTTATGCCTAATTTTTCGGATATTTTGCTCTATCAACCCTGTGTTTTTGTAGAAAACAGAAACGCAGACTGTATGTGTTAGATATTTAAAATTTGAGGCTGTACTGCGATAATTATAGGAACAAATTGAGACCGATGTTTTAGGCAGCGGTATTTTTATTTTATGATTATTAAAAAATATCTAATAAAAAAGAGAATTATACATTTTACAGCAATGCTTAGTATTGCTTCTTCAATATAAGTTGCTTGCTTATTAAAATATTCTTCTGCATCATTTCCCTTCTTTACTATGTCATTGGATTGATACATATTTCCCACGGATATATTTAATCTCATAGTCGACTATAGCTTTATTTTCTAGTTTAGAACACACCCTTTCTGTATGTTACTTAAGGGCATTTGTTTGTCCCAAATTAGACATTTTGTGGTCTTTTTTCCCACCATTGGCTAGACATCGTTTGGATTGAGAAAAAGAAGGATGCTAAGGAACAAAGAGCTGTCCTGTCGCCTGCTTTGTGGCGATAGCCGGGAATTAATTAAATGCCGCGCGAATGAAATTAAAATAAAAATGTCTAGAGCTGCTTAGGGGAGACCTAATGCGAAATAACGACGGCTTAACGAGGAGATCTAAGGTTATTGGGGTCTGTTAATAAGAGAATAAGTTGAAGCTGCTTCCTGACGTCCATTTCCTATCAGGGCCTCAGTTTTCAGTTCAAGCAGACTTCCTCGAGTGAGCCATAAACAATAACTGGGAGACACAAAGACACAGCCAAAGGACGAGCGGGCGGCAAAGGACTTCCTTCTCTCGCCAGCCACTGCAGCAGAAAAATAGCAACTTTTGACTTCCGCACTGAAAGTTTATATTCATTTCCGCCCGAGCCAAGATCCAGGCAAGGAATTAATTAGAAGTTTACCGCCACACGCGACCGGGCTTCGAGGATAGCGTGAGCGGGTTAGCCTTACTCCATTCGATGTCTGTCCGCTTTCTTTGTTTTACCTCGGCGCCTCATTTCCTGCGAGTTATTGGGCAATTCGCGAACATTTTTGGGGATTCGAATCTATTTCTAGTTTCCGATTGGATTCGCTGCTGCAGTGGCTTACGTACGACTGTAATTAGAGGCCATTTATGTCGACCAACATAGGTTTTTAGGTTCTTCTTGCAGAGTAAATGACTATCATATAGATACTTTGAGTGTCAGCTATGTTTTTGCAAAGGGTAACCCAGTTTCCTCTCGTTGCAGGGCTCAAGGATCCAAATTTGGACAGGCACACCATTAAAGGTGAGTTCCCTCCACACATCCACTCGAATCAAAAATTAATTAAGAAGCCACTGAAGATGTACTTTTCTGTGATGGTTGCAAACCGAAATTTGTTCCGCCTCGTCACAAAGTAACCGAAACAAAGGCTCTTCAGTGCAACTTCAGAGTTCAGCCCACACACTGGCTCCAGCCCAGCCCAGCTCGCCACAATAACTATAAATTGCCAGGCCCAGGCAACCGCAATGCCGCCCCAGCCCTTGAACATAAACCAAGCGGCTCATTAAAACGCAATCAAGCCGAAAATTAATTAAAATTTTCGAGCGGGATATGAAATTAATGCGTGACTGCGGGGGGACTCTTTGGACTCCTCGCTAGATGCCGAAGGGTTGTGCCAGGTAAAGCTAAGGTTTAAATTAAACGCACTTGTTACTGGTTACTGTCTTAGACGCTGCCGTCTCCGCTGGAAGTCGTCGTCTCGATTTCATTAAAAATGTTTTTATGCGCGCATTATCCTTTCACTCGTTCACTCGGCGCCGTCGGTTCGCTCACCTCCTTCACTGGGACAATTTAATTTGGCTATGAAACGCTTGCCGCATCCTTGACACTTTCACTTTCCACCCTCCCCCAGACCCCATTTCTCCCTCCCCAGCAATGGCTTGTTTTAAGGAGCTTAAGCTTGTCACTGGCACTCGCCCGTGTGGCTGTTTGTGCTGTAAAAGCTCTCATAATTTCACGCTAGGCAAGCACACGGGCCACGGGCGTCTTTCAGGGTCTGAAAGGTGGTCCCACTTCAGCTCCACCACCACGTGGCCTCAGCTCCCCCTGCAGTCTGCCCGAATCCTTGGTGCGGTCTCCGAGTGTATCGCTGAAATGCAATAAAGTTGAGTGCGGATTCGGCGAATCACTCTTCTCGGCTGGCCATTCTTCGTGGCTCGATCCAAGGCGCTTGACTCCCACATGACTCTCTGTGCTTTGAAACCCAGCCAAAAAATCAAAAAAAGTTGGGTATGCGGACCCAATCGATTGGGCCAAGAAGACGGACTCCTTCGCCTGGTCATCCCCGTCCGCTGTTGTCTTTATTACATTCTGATGAATGTTGCGATTTGACTTTGGGCGAGCAGGAGCCGCTGGAAAAATAACACTCATTGCATGCTTGGGGGCCATTGAATGGATTCATTTTGCTGTATTCATATGCTTTTAAGCGAATTAGTCTGGCCGGCTAATGTGATAAATGGATGCGGGAGACAGAAGCTGGAGCTGGAGCTGGAGCTGAAGCCCGCCGAAGCCTGCCGAACCCTTCGTAATTATACTTGGAGCTTCCTGCAGGGATAGCAGGCCTGTCGCAGATGAGCTGCAAGTCATGCCCTAGACGCAGTGCTCACCTCCTTCTGCTGCCACCGCCAGGAAACTCCATTTAATCTCATAAATCAAGGGCTAAGGGAAGCCCCCGAAGTCGGACAGGAACGGCACATATCATAACATTTAACATATTTCACTTAGGCAAACATTTAATCCGGCAACTTGTCTGGCTTCGTGCTCCTCCCCTCCTCACAGACACAGACACGTTCGGAATGTGGACGCGGAGGCTACGTTTTCATTTCCGCTGGCGTTTTTACTTTTATTTCATATTGCACGATATCAAATAATGAATATCAAATGAAATGCTTATCATTTATTTGCCAAGCCGCAGCGAGCTGGTGCTAGGATGTGGATGTGGCCACTGCTGACGGGGACCTCCTCGATCCCGCTGCCAGGTGGCAACATATTACAATATTTACTTAATTTTCATTTCTAATTCGGGCGCTCTTCCTGCCGCCGGCCGAGGGCGTGAGGCATATTAAATCGCTACCCGGCCCGGGGATTGGCCAAGACCTTGGCACTGGTAGACGCGGCAGAGAAAAAATGGGAAACCTGCATAATAAGCAAGCCTCAGCCAAGTTAGCTGTTTGTGGGCACAAAGTCGAGTTTTTGGGGAAAGTGACGGCAGGTCTGAGGCTGGAGCGGATTCTTGCAGGTTGCTTAAGCTGCGTCTAAAGCGATAACGCAAATTATTTGAATTTTTAATAAAACGAAATGTGAATACCGCCGGCATCTCCATCCTCCAATCCATCTGCCACTGGCGTGGATAGAGCCAGCGAGGGGCTGCGGCGAGTCCTTGATATCCTCCGCCGGTTCCTCCTAGCCCTCGAGCTGATGTATTCAAATACGATTCGTGGCCGCCATTTTCCTGTCACTGGCTGTGAAAATTCACAGCTTTTCCTACGATTTTCCGGCTAATCTTTGGTCAGCGAGAACTCTCTCTCCACTCCCGCCCCCGTGTCTGTCGCCCTCTTGTCTATTCGCTTTTTTGAAATTCCAATTTGAATGCTTGGTGGTTTCTGGGGGGCTCTGGGCTTGGGATGTCCTTCCCAGCAGCCAATATTATATTATTCAAGCCACCGCGTTCGGCGGAGTCTCCTCCATCGCTCCCCGGTCCGTCGGCGCCGTTCGCTGTACTTGAAAATCGTAATTAGAATTGGTAATGTATTCAAATTGACTTTCATTTCCGTTTGTTAGTCGGGGGTTCGTTTGTTTTACTGTTGGCATTCTTCTGGACTCTTGCGCTTTTCGAGGAGCGACGCGTTGCTCGCCGAGAGATAAGAGCTGATTCCGCCATGGTTATATCCGCCGATTCCCTCTAGCCGAGGCCGAGTGATCAAGGGAAAGGAACTTTCGATTATCGAGCCGAGATGATTCCCAGCCATATTTCAAAATCTCGGAACGCCAAAGTTTCCTCGCAGACAGAGGCGGGCGGAAAGCAAAGAAACTGAAACTTTTCGTCGGCGGGAGCCGCTCCGTGAAACCGTAAAGAATTCAACTAATAAAAATCAGGCATTCAAGTGCGAAAAAATCGCGAAGAGCATCATCAAATAATGTGCCACTCAAGCCTGCCTCCGCCTCCGTCCCCGAACAGTAGTTGAATCCTCGGAAAGACAAATAGAAAAGAAAAGTAAAGGCAACTTCGGAGCGGAACAAAACTAAGCTGGCTGGCTGGAAAAGTTTTGGCGCCGAATTCGCAGGAATCCGGAGATGGCACCGCGAGGAAAAACTCCTCCGGCGAGGTAACCCGGAGAACCCGGAGAACGTTGTGGGCCGAACCCATCCCGGCTGCGGGCAGGGCCGTGCGTCATCGGAAAGCACTTCGATGGCTTCGCCAGGAGCGCGTGGCGCTCTATTTTCCGTGGATGTGGAGATGGCCACATATTTTCCTGGCTACGGAGCGTGCGAAGTATTTCCCCCACGTGCGGATGCGGAGGCGGATGTGGCTGGGTCTGTGTCTGGTTGACTGTGTCTGCGCGGCGGAAAAGCAATTTTCCTTTGTGTCGTGCCCAGGTTTCCAGTTGGCATTGTCTTCCACGCTCGCCGCACTGAGCTGGCAAATTTGTTGCAACCGAAATAAACACTTTATTAAATGCATTGGAATAAGCGTGGCCCTCGAGGATGGCCTCGGACGGGAGGCGGAGGAAGTTCGGTTTTTAGTCTCCCCACATATGGCAGCGGCTGAGGATAAACTTTGAGCTAAGTGAATTTGGTGCTAAGCCGGGTAAGAGATTCGTCGCGAAGAAGCGGATTGCTAATGCACTCGGAGACGGGAACTGGATGGGAAGGGCCTGGCTCTCGGGCCCAAAGCTCGTCGCATAAATATCTCCGGCGAACAGGCAAAAGCCTTTACAGATCATTATTTATTTATTTGCTGTTTTCTTTGCATTCTGCTCTTCATTTGCCCCGGCCTGGCCCGCGACCCGCCCGCTGGATAATCGAGGACAGGAATCAAATTATGCTAGAATTGAGATTGATTTTTTATTCAATTTTAATGCGACAAATGCAGGCAGATAAAGAGGCGGCGGCTCGGAGGACACACATGGCCCGAAGCCCCTGGTCCCTGGCCCCGAGCACGTGGCCGGGATGGTGTGCTCTCACTGATGGTGGGTGGAGGGCAGATCAAGATGGGCATGTGGGTGGGAGTTGGGCTGGGAGCTGGCTGGGCTGGGAAATTATAACGGCGATGGCTCACAAGGGAGTCGCACTGGATTAGGTCGTCCTCCGGGCCAAGTCCTTATGGGGAACTTTTTGAATATTACAACATAAATCGATTAGCTTCTATCAGCCCGTGTGTGTGCCGGGTGCTTGTGTGTGGCGTCTGTGTTGCCACTGATTGACACTTGAAGCGATTTTTTGCTTGCCTCGCTGGCTGCTGTTTGCGGAAGCCCCTGCCGCACCCGCATCTCTTACGCCATCGATATGCTCCCCGGCTCCCGGGACTCGCTCCCCTAATAAGCACCCGCACATAGCTCCACTGGCTCGGGACCCTGCCCGACCTGGCAGCTCATCACGGCGCACAGCTCCGCAGTTGACCCTGGAAATTGGCTGCCAGCGGAGTCTTTCATGGAGGCGGCCCCGATTTGCAGCATAAATTGAAAGGAAATTAAACATTGAGTGGGGGGAAATGAGCCGCTTTGAGCGTCGGGGAAATTGTTATGTGATAATTGGCGATTTGCTTTTCATCGACTTACTCCAGAGTCCAGGCGCTGAGTGGGTCAAAGGTGGGATACTCGGTACTCGGGTCTGGTGTTTATCCAAAAGATTATCCCTGGCCCTATGTGCACAGAACTGCATTTCAATGTGGATCACTTCAGACCTGAATCAGTTGACAAATATTGTAAACCTCATCATCTAGGGCGGGTCAGGCACAACTCAGCCAACTGCAATTAGCGCAGGGGTAAAAATGGCAGTTCTCCTAGGGGATGCATCGATTCGGGTCGAGAACAAGGTATAATTTAACACAAATCAAAGGGCAAATGCGTGGCGAATGCCGAATCGAACATGCCGAGGCTCGGAAAGGCAAGGGGTTCACTGGGTGAACCAGGCGATGAGTTATGGGGCAGAGGAAATCAATTGTCTTGACAACAGACGCGCCATCCCATTGTGCAATATTCCGGCGCTTTAAAGCGAAAGAATTCCGCAGTTACACCCGTCCGCCTTTGTAGTCCAATTAAAAGGGTTTGTCGGCGAATGGATTTAGTTTATGGCCGCTTGGAGTGGGGCCTGGCTTAGGGTACGTTTCCCCCTGGACTCATCCCACCTGGAGATTCGAGATGAGATTCCTGCTCCGCTGGCTCGGCAATTCGCTTTCGCGGCAGTTGACTTGTCGTTTCACTTTCCCCTTTCCGGCTCGGTGCTCTCTGGGTTTTTCCAGCTTGCACTTTCAGCCTTTGGCTTTAATTGCTCGACTTTCCCTGCTCCGAATGGCTGGTATTATTTTTTGTGACTCTATCTCCGCCTCTGTTTTTGTCCTCTCATTGTGACGCATATGTTTTGGCATCGATGTGTGGGAAACCTTCCCAGGAGCTTGTCAAGCTCTCATCAGCATCGTCCTTTTGGCTGCTCTGGCTGCTGTCTGGTCGTAATTATCACGCTAATGAATCAAGTGTACTCGCTTGTAACTAATTGATATGAGAAAGTGACGTTCTTCCCAGATTCCAGGGGGATGACTGGGACAAACTCCTGGCGCGTGTGGCTCTCCGAAGGGGTAGTTGGCGATCCACTGCGATTTGCATGTGAATTCTCCCTATTAGCGATATCGGACTTCTAGGACGGCAGGGTAAATTTGATTATAACTTATATCTGCAGAAGTAATTGCGAGCAGCGCTTGTGAACTTCTAAATGAATTTCCCTGGCCTTCTGAAGTGTTTCCATTTTGGCTTACTTTCCATTTTGTTTTTATTTCCCCGCCTGCAAGCTGACCCCTGGGACTTCCTTGGAGCTTGCTAAGCGCTTTTGCAGGTCCTCAGGTGATGATGGTGATGAGTTTGCTCGTCGCTGTTGACTTCGGCTCCCTGGGGAGTACTCCAGTAATAACTGCGATTGTATTTACATTCATTCTGATTTACCGCGGAGACCTCTGCTTAAATTGCTTAAAGTACGGCGACTCGAGGAGGATGTGGAAGGATGTGGAAACCTTTGCATAGCCGAGGCGAGTTACGCTGGCAATCAATTTCAATTTTAAGCCCTTTACCGAGGACAACGTTTTTAATTAATCGTCGGATTACCACGAGCAGCAGGACTACGGACGTGGCTGCTGCTCGGGACGGCGGTCTTGCTCATCCCGTCCCGTCCAGCTGTCCATTTTTTCCATTATCAGTGCCATTTATTCTATTTTTGTAGCACAACTCAACTAAACGAGCGACAAATTGCCGACCAACATCGACCAAGTGCCGGCAGCGCCCTCCGTCCCTGATGAACTCCATTGTCCCTCGCCCGACTGCGGTGGCTTAATCCTTCCACGCTTTGTGTCATCAGTGTGAGGACTGCGCCCGCCACTTGTGATGGATTTCGATGCCGTAGTCCGTAGTCGTCCCTCGGAGGGCCGGCATTCAGGCCATATGGTCACAAGTGTCATGGCAACTTTCGCCGCGCGGACGGAGCGATTGCATTCATTCCGCTGTACTCCCATCGTGGCCTCGGTCTCCTGCATCCGAAAATCTGTTTTGAAAACCAATAAATCAGATTTATTGGCCGCCTCCTCGCTGCTCTCGCTGCTCCCGTCCCGGCCGTCATATCGCCAGCAACTTAAATCCGATTCCCCATCCCTTCTATTTTTTCGGTGTATATTATGACGAAGTGTTGGGGGAAGGTTTACACTGCGGCTCTGTCACTATCTCTGTGGGCAATTGCGGAGCATAGAGTAAAGGCACAGGATTAAGAGCTGATGAATAGGACCCACTGTGGCGTGGGTGGCCAGCTTGAGTGGAGATCGATGCGGGATAAGCGAGCAATTATTCTGGGGTCAACCCCTCCAGTAAGCTCCTGACCCCATCGTCAAGGTCCGGGAAGCAGGAGCCATAAATTACAGAAGGCGCCGAGGTTCGCTCGGACATAGATATTTTTTTAGCTTAATGACACACTTCCCACATCCCCACTAGGGATGTCCTTACTGACAGTAACGGTGGCCTGGCCGCTGCCGTTGTCATCATCGTCGTTAGAGGCGCAAATCTGCGCCCTGGGCAATGTTATTGTAACAATCGACACCCGACGCGTTAAAAACACACATATTCAGCCAGAATGTTTACGGGTCGGGGTTCAGGGCCGGCATGGCCCGTGGCGTATTTCGGTTTTGACCACCGCTCCCTCAGCCCTGCAGCGTTCCCACTGCCAAGTCTCACCGGGGGTGTTGACAATTCAAACGCAATAATTGCGACTGCGAACCGCACGGCGCTCGGCAGGACTCGAGCCCTGATTTGGCTTTGGATTGGGATTGGAACTGGGATTGGGATTGGGTTTGGAATTGCCGAAAGGTGTGGCCGCCGCTCTCGCCCGCTCGTTACGCCGTGTTTGACACAATGTCAACTTTGGAAATAAGTTTATGCCGGCTACTACACGCCGTAAAAAGAGGAAGTACATGGCCATGTTGGTGGCAGTTGCAGCGCGCTTTGATCTCCGCTCCGGGGTAGTTCCACTCCGCACCCCTCGCCGGTCGAGACGCAGTTTTAATGAACGCTACCCCGCCCCTGCTGACGGGTCTCTTGTTGCTGATTTTTGATCCTGTTACCCATTGTGGCCATTGTTCCGCACTCCGCATTCATCATCTGCGTGGCTCCGTTTTTTCCCTCAGTATTTTTCGGCTGGGTGTTTATTATTAGCCAGGCAAATACATCCGCACGCCGAGCCTGGCGCGGCAGCCGGCGATCCTTTTTGTGCCTTTTCAGCTACGTCGTGTTCCCCGAGTTGGACTCTATTGTGTCCTGGCTTCGGCGAATGGTGGTTTAATGAGTTGAATATGTCAATGCCTTTGCTGGCTGCTGTGCTTCTGACAGGGGTGCAATGTAGTCATTAGCATTCGGAAATTACCAGAAATATTTGGAGAAAGGAAAATGGAACATGGAGAGAAAGTATCGTTTTAGTACTGCGGCTGCCGCAGGCTAGGTTGCAAATGAGGTGGAAGAAATCCGACGTCGATGCCTCGGGTCTTACCCCGAGATTTAATATTACTAAGGATGCCCCGGTATGCTTTCATATTAGGAAGCTTACTTATGTTTATTCCCTTGCACTGCAAATATATTATATTGGGATCACATCTATTTTCTAACTCAAGCTCACTTCGGAGAGAGATTGGAAAAATTTCGAATTTGAATGGAAACATTACTGGTGCGTAAAATATTACTATACAAAAACACAGAGGTCTTAACGATTTTCCTAAATAGTTACACACAAATGTTAACAATCGCTCCTATGGCAACAATATGATATAGTCATCTGACTTTGATAAAATTCAGAAATTAATTTGCAAAGTGTCAAACATAACTATATTTGTTTCTATATGTTGGAAAATAAGAAATTATACAGACCTCCTATTATTTTATGCCAGCTTTATGATGTAGTTGTCAGATTTTTATAAAAATAAAACCGTAATTCTGAAATCGTAAGAAATCACGGTAGCTGCAAATCTGTTGAAAAACAAAAACGTTATTAGGTTTTGTTCTATTAACTTCCTGATCGTTTCTATGGCAACTATATGTTATAATCGTTCCATCTGGCATGATCCGAATTATATGCTATCTGCAATATAAGGAAGACTAGTTTTATTCAGATAATTTTAAAACTGTGAGACTATTAGACTAGACGAAGAAACAGACAGACGGAACAGACCAACAGACGGGCAGATGTACAGGCGGACGGACACGGACATGGGTAAATCGACTCGGTTTTTGATGCTGATCAAATATATATATATTTTATAATGTAGAAATGTGCCTTGCAGACTTCTGAATAAAATTATTATACCTTGCATGGATATTAAAATATGTTAAGGCTATTAGTCATTGATTTATACAAACAAACAAACTAGTAAGTCGATTTAAATTTGTAACATCTTTAGAAATTAGGACTGAACGAAAACATTGAAATGATCGAAAATAAAAGAATACCACTCTGTCATTATATGCTCTTTTTGTTTGTAGCCTTAGGGTAAAGAGGTATTACAACTTTACAGGCAGAAGGCGCAGTCTTCGAAACCATGAAGATTCAGCATCAACAGCCAAGTCGATTTAGATTCAGTTTTAATTTTTCAAAATTTGTCAAAGACATAATCGGAAGATAAATATGGGATTTATCACACAATATAGATCTTCTAGATCTAACCGAGTCTCGAACCGTGATTTCGATCTGGGGCAATCCAAAATGAATCTTTTCATGTTTTTGTATTTTAACTAAGTGCATTGGGCGTGCCACTGAAAAGCCGATTGGTCTTTTAACTTGATGGACACAGCTTATGGTACCGGGTATGACACAGTCGAGCAAATTCATTTCTAGGAAGTTTTCTCACATGTTTTATATTTTAATTTGAGTGCTTTGGTAGAGAAATGTGACATAAGTTAGACTTTGAAAACGTTCTTGCCTAGTTTGAATATCCCTGGAATCCCAGGACACATTTAATTGTGGCATATGTTCAAGGACCAACGCAGATCACAAGGCCGGGGAATGGTCGCAAAGCCACCAGAAACACGATGGCATATTGCACAAAGGCCGCTGCCCAAATGGGTTACTTATCGCGCCGGAAGCCACCGCCAATGGAGGGGACGAGTTGCCTGCAGGACTCTATTCAGCGGAGCGTTATCTTTCCGCCGGCGGTGCTCAGCAAACCGCGAAATCGAATCCATAGATCAAGCGAACGAGTGAAAAAATAAACTGATTTAGCTCGCGCTGATAAATGAAAGGCACCCAAATGTTTGCAATTGCTTTGACATGTTTGACAACAATGGAGGACGAAGGCGGACGGTGGTCTTAAGCCGCCGACAAATGCGATTGCCTATAGAAATGGAGACCCCGCGAGCGGCTGCAGCAACCCTTAAGCCGAAGCCGGGCCCGGTGCGGTCCGCTCTGGGCATTTGCATTGATTTCAATTAATTTGCTTGTTGTGTCGCCCGAGCTGAGCCCGACCCCGAGCCCGAGCCCGAGCTCTTCAGATTGCGTGATTGTAATTGATATTTGGTACGGTTGGGTTTTCCGGCTGGTGCGAGTCAAGTGCTTCCAACCCCGCCGAGTCAACTCATCCCCGCCGCTGGGAATTATGTAAATGCCGAACATGCATTAGAGCCCAGTGGACTCTCACCTCTGAGCCCGGCTGGAATTATTCAGGCAGCCAACTTCTGCGCGTCTTCGCTCAGCTGTGCGAATTTCCCGGCTGCAGAGGATGCGCCGGGGTGACAACAGCTAGCTGTCACTGGCAGCTCCACTGCCATCAGGCGGGACAACAAGGTGTTGCGGGCTCTGGGTCCAGCCCTGCCAAGCCCTCGGCCTTGTCTTTCCGACGCGGATGAGTCAGCGGCATTTGTATTCGCATTCGGATTCGCACTTCCCCATTTGCTTTTAGTTTTGTGAATTTCAAATGCCAGGACATCTGTTCAAGTGTCTCGGGGATCAGTCCCAATCCTCATGCGAGGCTAATGCGCTTAGTTTGGGGGACTCCTGAGTGGCAAGCAACTTACAGAACTGTGATTCCCGGACACTTTCCCTCTCCCTGTAGAGTGGAGGTTGAGCACTCAATTTTACCATAATTGCCGCAGTTTTGAAAGGCTAATTTAAGGCCATTTAAAGGGTGACTATTATTAGTTGGAAACCAGAGGCGTGCGAGCCATTGGGCTGCCGTGAAATGTTAATGAGGATCAATCGATGCCGGCCTTAGAACTGGATTGGGAGGACTTCAAATATTTATAGGGCCCTGGCATTTATTTATAAAATGTTGTCAGCGTGGGTAAATCGGTTTAAAAAGTTCTACCCTCGCAGGGATTTATTTTTAACAAACTTTGGCGAAAGTTTCCTTGGCTTCCATTTTGGGCCCGCTGTTAATTGTTAATTGGCTGCATCGATTGTTAATTGTGCGCGTTGTTGGTGGTGGAGACCTGATTGGGGCATTGTGAGTGGAAAGTTTCGAGTGCTTTCGTCTGGCCAAAGTTTGCGGCGAAACAAAGAGAGCTTCGATTGCGGATTGATTGGTTGGTGAATTAATTGCGAGGATTGCGAAGATTACATAATCCCCCGTGGCCGTTCATCCCCGGCTCAGCTCAGGCTAACTTGAAGCCCTCTCTCCTGCCGCAAGTAAGTTGTGCCCCACTTCTGCTTTAAAATGGGCCGTCGATAATCCTGAAAAATAGAATCCCATTCGACGCGCTCCCCAGTGGCAGACCCAATTCCATTTTCGTTTCCAGCCATTGCCCGAATACACATTTTTATTTATTCTTCCTTCAACGAAATTTGGCAAATTTACACTTCGCCAGTGGGGCCAGGGCCACTAACAACAACAGCGCATCAAGGAAGCCCTACTTGGGGCACCCTAGTGGCGTGGCACACCCCCAGTTGCCCAGTTCCGGAGAGACCCACACTACACCCACCCCGATCCAGGCCTGATTGCGCCATAGCCACATAAATAAGGGCAGCATTCAATGCAAATTGGACTATTTACGCAAATTTTATTGCCGCACAATTTTTACACATTTATTTTGTTTTGTTGCCGCTAGTTTCCTCGTAAATGCTTTATTCCTTTGTTGTTGCTAATATTTTGCTGCCTCTGCGGAGATGGAGCCCCAAGTGCCTCCTAAATCAGGCCATTTGGAGTTTCTTCCTTGACTTTCTCCGTTCGCCGGCGCAAATTTGGCTCCATTGTTGTGGCCCGACGGCGACCCGGCTGAATCCTTCCTGCGTCGTCGAATTATGCGATTTGATGTCATTATTTCCTCGCTAAACGGGCGCGTCCCCCAATCTCCTCCAGAAACCTTTGGGCGGCCGAATGTGATTTTTATTGACATTTAGACGCGACGCAGATTTGTCCCAGCCTCAACGAGTTGATTCCAGTTGGCTTGGCCCGTGTCATAAAGCCGCCTTCGGCGGGATTTACCAATAAATTCGTTCTAGTGAAAATTTATTGGCATTGCTTTTTAAACCGCGACGCGTGCTCCCCCACAATTTTTATGGCCGGAAATTGACATTGAAGGCTTGTCTTCGATCCAATGGAACTGACCTTTAAAGAGAATGTGTTTGTTCGGAGCTCCGATAGGGTAATTGGGCGAGGGCGATTGAGGCACAACAAAGCCATTCTGGTCTATGGGCCTTAATGTTTATTAAAATCCAGGAGGAAGGGCTTATTTCAGGGGCAGAAAAATACAGCAACAAAATATAAATTCAAAGAAACTATAAATATGTAAACTTGCTTTAATACAATAATATAATATAAATTGTGGAATCTATGGTACTCTTTATATAAGAACAAACTTCGAAAGCTGAACTTCGTACTATTCTGTTTTGTAGCTTAAGGGGTTTCTTTCAAGTCTCCTTAAATACATTTATATACCTTTAAAGGGAAGTGTAATATTAGTCATTTCATTTCCGATCCTATAAAGTATATATATTCTTGATCATCAAACTGCAAGGGTATACAATTGTCGGCTTCTCGAAGTTACCTTCCTTTCAAGTTTATGGTTGATATTTCTTGCCCCACAATTTTATTCCATAGCTCAAAGTGTTAATAGGTTCTCGACCTATTAAGTCATCTTATTAGAAAAGGAACAGTAATATTTAAAAATTTGTTTTATGTTTTGATAATTTTTTTATATAATAAGATTAAGAATAAAAATAATTGTATGTAAGATGAAAGGCATAATTGTATGTATTGAATTATTAAGTCAGATTTCAACAAAGCTTCCTCATGATTACTTAAGTCCAAATCATTTACTATGCCGAATGGCGGGAATGGTAAGACGGTTTTAATTATTTATCTTTGAGTTTCGAGTCCTGTTTACGGCAAGTATTTAGGTTTATGTTGTCATGAGTTTATGTAACTTTCAGATCGCCTGTTATTAATATTAATTTACGTAAAAGCAGTAGATACTAATCATAGCTGCAGTATGTATGCAAATTGATTACCTCCCTTTTAGGGCGAAGAGTGGGTTTTTATTAGTAGTATAGAGAATAGAGTAGTACAGAGTTCGTATTGAGTTTATGCCAAATATTATTCCACAGTGACACACAATTTATACCCAAGAGTATAGAGTGAATACTTTTTGTTACGGGAAGGAAATCGTTACCCTTCCCATCTGCCGTATTCCGACTACCCACACTTACACACACACACTCAGAGCAGACAAAAGTGCCGAATTAACTGAGTTATTAGCTCGTTATCTTTCGCACTTAATATTTACACAGACGGCTACCAAAAGCTGAACAAATCAGTGTGAAAGCCAACCGAAAGCCGAAAGCAGAAAGCCAGGAGAAGAGCAGCTCCGCTCCACCCACAGTTTACCCCTAATTTTGTCGCTTGTGTTGTTTAAAATTCAAACAATGTGTTGATGCCTTCACACCAACCAAAACATGCATAATTAATATGCAGAAAGCCAGAAAGCGGCAACAACAACGCGGGCAGCCGGAAGGAGGAACTTTTCCGAGCGGGATGCTCGTGGAAAATTGAAAGGGTTAGCGTCATTTTTTGCGGCCATCAGCTGGGCCGGAGAGGGGCGGGTTCGGGCCTCGGCGACACTTGCCTCCTGCCAGCTTCATTATCACAGCTTTCGCGTCAACAGCAGGCGGGGGGTGGGCGCTGCCTAGTTGTTGTTTTTGGTACTGCCATGCATAATTCATATGAGAAAAGCAACAATAGGCGGAGCAAAAGTGAAACCCCATCTCACCTCCCCTGCAAAGGGTGGCGAAAACGCTTTAATTGAGGCGGGCACACACACACATACAAGGCGCGGAGTCGCTCATTTGCATATTTCAATGCATGCAATTAGGCGTAAGTGGCTGGGCGGGAGAACTCCTCCGCCCGGAGGAGTTCGGAGGAGTTCCTTCTCCACGCTTTTACGCTGTTCTGACCGCTCCGTCTTCTCCTTTCTCCTTTCAGCCAAGTCTCGTCATTTTACGGTGAACGGTCTCAGTGCCAATAACACGCTCCAGCAGCAGCAGCAGCAGCAGCAGCAATACAACCTGCAGCCATCGAATGATAGTCGCAACATCTACAACAACCCCTACATTCCGCCGCAGCAGCAGCAACAGCAGCCACTGCAGCAGACGCAGACGCAGCAGCAGCAGCGAGCCGCGCACCTCTTCAAGGCCCTGGCTGCCTCCGCCGCCGGCAGCAACAGCCTCACCCATCCGTACGACTTCTCCAACTCGTCGGCCTCCTCCAACGCCAACAATGACCACCAGGGATCATCGTCCTCGGAAGCGGACAACGCGTTTCTAACTCATAATAACGGTAAGTATGACACACCTTCTCATGTCAGTTTAACTTTGAAATTTTGAAGGTTAGTACAAACTACTTAATAGCCACAGATTTCACAAGGCTCTCGCCAGTCGAAGAGCAAGTCCTGGGAAGTCTCAAATTTATCAACTGCTCTGACCGATCTGAGGGCTAGAAGCTAGAGAACCCCAAGGAACTGGATGCACAAAGTGCAGGGATACAAATTGAATTAAGACTCGAGCAATTAAAAACACAACTTTCCGGGGTTCCTGGGAAATATTTCCTTTTCCTGTGCCCTCGCAATGAATCAGAAGAGCAGCGCAGGAGGGGCACTTGCTCACCTGCCGGTTGACTGCCAGCTTGCCATAATTTGCACGCAATTTGCATTTCAAGTGGCCAATTCCCGTCCCATTCTTCCGCTCACCTCAAGTTGGCCAGCAGCCGGTCGTCCCTTCTAATTACGTCTCGCAAAAAGAGCCCTCAGTGTCTCAGAGCCGTAGCTCAGAGCCCGAAAGCAGGCTCAGACCTGGCACTCAGTCCGGCGGCAGTAAGTGAAATTTATGTGAGTGCTTATAATTTGTAAAAGTAAACGAACCGGAGAGCGGAACAGGGTCGGGAAAGAGGTAAATGAGAGTTTGTTTAGCAACAAATTACGCCGACATCCGCTTGGGGAGAGGTGTGCGGTCCTGAGATTTATGTGGGGGCAGTTAGAGGCACGGATCAGTGGGGATCCTTCTGATTATCGAAGCTGAATTGAATCGTAGCTATCCTGAGACCAGTTTCCATTCGGATGCTTGACTGGCCGCAGCTTAAAGCCGTCCCGTCGAGCACCAGCCTCAAGTCAGGACTCAGACTTGCCGTTTGTTGGCCATTGTTGGCTTCCCTCCTTGGGCAGGCCATAAAATGTGGCAAAGTGCAATTGCCTGGCAGGCCAGGGAGGGCCGTAGGTCGAGCAGACGCCGCCAGTTATGCAATAAAAATCATTAAAAAATATATAAAAATGAAAGCGGCAAACTTAACAAGGACCCCGTTCCTCCCGCCTCCCGCCTCCCGCCTCACGAAGGACGTGGCTGATGAAGCCATGAGACAGGAATTGAAAAAACCCTCGCAGACGCAGCAAGATGCATCGTTGTAGTAGCCAGGAACAAGTAACAAGTAACAGGAAACTAAACGAGCGCCCAGCGCCATAAACTTAAATCACGATTAAAAGTGTGATTATCCTTGTGGCGCTACAAATCGCCGCCGCTGCAGCTGACAACCCAGAGGACCAGGACGCAGCCAGCGCCTGTCCTTAGGCGGCTCGCCCCGCTCCCTCTGCCTCGCCGTCCTGCTTCCGTTGTAGTTCTGTTGTTGCAAATGTCTGATTTTATATCTTTACAACCCGGCGCGGCTGTGGATGAGCATACAGAGTCGCCTTCGGCGCACTGGCCCCGTCCTTTCCCCGAACGGAGTCCTTGCTGCTGTTGTTTGTCGGATGCTTGGCTCTGTTTTGCTCTGACTTTTGTGTGGCCCGGGGCTGAGTTGCTAGACTCCAGGATATCAGCCTAGATGTCGGCGAGATGCCGGCAGCTAACTAGGAAAAAACGCAGTCTAACTTTATATGACTCAATAGCAGTTGGGCTGTGAAGAATAGTACTTATCTGCCGTATGCACTACGGCATGTTCAAATAGGTAGGCGATCTCTATTATTTATTAATAAGAAATTATCTTCAGGAAATTGCATTTTCATAAAAATAATTGGTATATTGATACTCAGTACCCATGGGGTACAAGGGTATTATAACTTAGTGCCAACCGAGAATGTATGTACCGGGCAGAAGGAGACTTCTCCGACCACATAAAGTATAAATATTCCTGATCAGCGTCACCAGCCGAGTCGATTTAGTCATGCCCATATGTTTGTTGTTCTGTCCGACGTGTAAAACAAAGATCTAAAAAAATTGGTGACAACATTCATATCTGTGGCACGCAGATCAAGTGATTTTCGGTTTAAAGTTAATAGATAGGAATTACATACATTTTTCTGGACGTGCTCTAAAAATTTAAGTGAAGTTTTTAAAGTTATTATTAAAACTCTTTGTGTTCATCCTGAGCTTCTGCGTTATTTACATTTGTTTTGGCAGCACCAACATGTTGCTTCACATGTGCCTAGCTAAATTTGTCTTAATTTTTCAACATATTTTCTGCCTTCCGCCCTGTTAAATTATAGTTTTTCCTAAATCTGAGCATATTTAGACAAAATGAAAGAACCATGCCCATGTGTATATTAATTTCAACCACAATGTTTTGGGTACCGGGTATCTAACAATTATTAATACTCTACAGATGCTTACCAAATTGTTTTAATATTTAACCGAGCAGATCTTTCTCAATGTTCTTTGGCGACATTTAAGGAACATTTAAACAGAGTTGGAAGTAAACTTCGATGTTATAATTTTCATTCTTATATTTTTACGATCGTTTTTATGAAAGCTATAAGATTGGTCATCGGGATAGACGGATATGACTAGATCGAATTGGCTATATATGGTCCAGTAAAATGGCTTCTTTACTGCATTGGAAACTTCCTCTGCTAGTGTATATAAAAAAATATGAACCTAGAAGTTTGAAGTTATTAGAAAAAACGACACTTGAGAAATTTAATTTTGCAATGCTCCAATAAGTAAAGACGTGTTTTAAATATATAAAATTTAATATTAATATTGCATTATTTTTAGGGAATAACAAAATAAGTTTATTTTTAATATTTTGCGGTATTAGTAATCTATAATTTTAAAGTTGCTGCTATCTTGTCTCGTTAAAGAGCACATGCCAGAGAAATTGTTGGGATTGTCGAAAGGTATTCCCACACTTCAATATTCAAGTATCAGATGTATAATATTAATAATGAATTGAAAAAGGTGATCAAAAGCTAAGAGTAATTTGATTTATGATCTTTTTATAAATACAACTATTTCCTGGATTCTCCTAAAAACTGTACTAAGTATAATAGGAGCTTTTATTGACTTCTCTCCTTCTGCTGCAGGATTTTTAGCCAGTACTTTTAAGGCTCCTCCTAGGACTTGTGACGGTGCATCTGAAACTCCACCTTTCCTGAAAAACTTTAAAGAGCTCGGTTTGTCTTTCCAATTTATTGCTGGGGTGCACTGGTTAATACCTTCTGATTCACAGTAAAAACAGCGGCATATTTCGCATAGAAACATGGGATTGGAATGATTTACATCGAGTGGTAGAATAGATGGGAAATTTTCGGAGCGGCAAAACCTTTTGGATCATCAGTCAAAATAGAAGTGGCCTGTCTTATACCCACAGGCCACTTCTATTTTGACTGTGTATATGTTTTTTTTTTTTTAATACTACTATGTCCGCATCATAAATCTCGTGGAAATATTATTATTTTTGCAAGTACTCGTTAATACTCATTAGTCCAAAGCTCTAGAGGAAAAGCTGATCCATGCATTTCCGTTTTTAAACTTTACCTGAGTAAATCGCAGGCAAACGGGTATTTTTTGAACGACGCACCTTTATTATAAGCATTAGCTGCTTCTTGAGTCATCACTATTATTTTATATTTAAAATCCCTCTTCGATATTATTATATTCTACGATACGGAGCAAGATATTTTTCCGATATGTCGTATAGGATCTCAGTATACATACCTATTCCATTGAAGTAAGGAAGTCCCTAAAAAAGAGAAATACTCGTGAATATGGACTTTAAAATGATGACTACAAATAACCCGAAAAGCCTAGGCGTTATTTTCAGGTCTCATTGTAAATAACACAGGCGGGGATTGGTCCTTCGCATATGTCCAGAATTCCGTCCGTCAGTTGTCGGGTTTTGGAAGGGATCCGCCCCTAAACTGTCAATTGTTTGATAGATATTTGCCAATTTCACAGTCGTCCTGGCTTTTCCGTTCGCTCAGCTCGTCCTGCCTCGATTTCACTGCAAACACAAACAAAGCCGAATGCAAATAAACGCCGCCCAGAAGTGAGCCTGAAACAAAGGAGCAGCCGGGGTGGCTCGGGCTTTCGGCTTATCACAATTGACCCATCACACGACTGCGGCCTAGTCTCTGTCTGGACATTGGTTTAAGGCTCCCCTTCGCCCCTTCGCTTCCCCTCCCCCTCCACCGGTTTCGAGCCGAACAATTGACTCTCGTATTTCACTGATGAACTTAACTTATGTCAAAATATGCGATAAGTAATCCTTTTCAGACCCGACATTCGGCTTCCTGTGTGGGTCTCAGGCCGATGTACACTTGTCGGCCTGACCGGAGTCCTCGGACCTTTCGCCTGTGCAAATATTTTCTTTCCAGCGATAATTCCGGGCCAGGACTGAGAGGGTTGGGTCTTGCAGCCGATGGAAATGGCCATTTCTGTACATTTGTCACGAAATCTAAAACAAAAAGTTTATTTATGTTTTCTTTGCCCGGCAATGAGGGCTCGTAATGAATTGTGACGGGAGAGTGGCAGCTGGGGAGAAAGTGGTCAAGACTTGACTTTGTTTGAGTTTCATTTGTTCGAAGTCAGAACACTGAAAAGTGCACAAATTGAGAGAGGTTTCTCCGCCACTAACACTGTAGAATGCTGCCAACTCTTCTGCCAGTGTATTCCGCTTTTGATTGGGAATATTTCATGCTTCCGCCTCATCGGCAGGACGGTCTCAGAATGGAACATACATCTATCTGAGTTCCATCTTATGGGCAGTCCTTGACATGGGGCATCAACCCCAGTCACCCCTTGCGAGCAGGACACGACCCCTCCAAGTCCCAGTTCAACGCAGAGATTCTCAATTAGGATAATCTCCAAATGACTACGCAAATATTGGCCAAAATCGAAAATTCGTTCCGGCTCGAGCTGGGCCAGAACGCATCGAACTCGAGGCAGTTCCAGGACTCGCTGCAGTGTGTTTTTTCAGGGCTCGTAAATGCTCCGCATTGTCGGATGAAATGCGACTCCGGGGGACCACTGGCCTGTGTGATTGGGCGTGGGCGTGGGATGGGTGGGCACCGAGGGTGCACCCTCCATTATATGCACATAAAAATAAATTCCAAGACTTTATTATGCCCATGTACTTGTCATTGTCATTGCCGATGTGTGTGCAATGGACTGTGCGTTGCAGGGGATTCTGGTCCAGCCCGGATTTGGGGCGGGGTGGCGGTGTGGCGGGGCAATTGCAATTGTTGTCGATACAGCTTGGGAGGGGGTGAGGTGGGGGTCCTAGGAGCGCGCTTTGCATTTGTCTGTGCGGTGCGGCGCAGACTGTGTTTAATTTTTCGCAAATGTCCAATTGAATAACATGGGGTACACGCTTCATTGGCTCGGGGACAGTGTGTGATTTATATTTGCCAGTCCATTCTGGATTATTGTGGACAGTTGGCAACTTTTGCTTGACAAATTGAATTAGAAACAAAACCCGATTTCTCTCCATTAAACTTTCGCGGAAGTTTGCAGGCTCTGCCATCCGAGCACGGCAAACCCAATCTCCAATCATGTGTTACTTGGCCAGCCTTTCTGCCTCCGCCGATTCCGCGAAGTTTAGTGGAGCGTGGCCGCCCACGCCCCGGAAGTTCCCGCAAACAAACGAAATGACGGTAATAGACAAAAAGTGCAGCCGCCTTTTAGGCGCTTCGAGGGCTAAAGTGGCCGCCAGGCGGGCGGCGGTGGCAAAGTGCCCAGGCTGCGGCGGTTATCGATAACCCGGAACTCGTAGTGACTGCTGGCCTGAGAGGGCCTAAGTGCATGGCCTAAATGTTGGGATGCAGTAATTTGGTAATCTCGAGTGCCCGTTCGGGAGGGGTCGCTGCTCCTGCACAAAGTGAGTTTCCAATCTCCATTGAGATGACAAAATGTTGCTTTCAACTCTGGCCAAGCACTTGAGCATGTCTTTGGTCGACGTCAAGTGGGATGTTGTGGCCGGGCCATTATAACTTACTAGTGCCAGCAGTAACTGGGCTCTTTTTAGTCATTCCATTTCGCAAATGAAATTCCAGCCGACACAGTATCAATTTAAATCAAATGAAGAGCACTTGCCATCCTGGACGTCGGGGTCCTGCTGCACTCGGGCTCGGACTCGGGCTCGGGCTCGGGGCCAGGCAATCGAGCGTAAGTCGAGAGCCGGAAACTTTAGCACACTTTTTGGGTTTAGCGCTGAGCTCCGCTTGGGCTGCGGCCGTTGACATAGTTACGGCCGGACAGGGCACGTGCAAGTGCGAAAGTTCCGCTCATTACGTGGCCAGCAGCCCAAACGAGGTGAGAAGTGCCGGCCAGCAGTATTGTGTGCAAATTAGAGTCCTTGCGACCGAAACACCTTAAGTACGGCCAGCTGGGGTTGGGGGGGGGCGCACGCAGCTCCCACCCCCCGAACCCACCTGGCCAATTTGCGCCTTGACCCCCTCGGCTGGCGAAAACGATGCCAGCAATTTAATGAGCTGCCATTTATATAAAAAGCAGCAAAGTAGCCAAGTGCCAGCAGCCGGGAGTCAGAGGGGAGGTAGGTAGGTAGGTAGGTAGGTAGGTAGGTAGTAGACAAATATTTAGCAACGCTGGCGGACTCCCCCGCAGACAGACACACACCGAGCGAGGGACTCGGGGCACTCCACTCACATGTGCTCTCGACCCGACTGTGATTCATGCAGAGCAGCGGCGGCAGCAGCTGGCCATAAAAATGGCTTAAAATGATCATCATAAACGTTGAGTGAGCAAATATTGCAATAAAAGTAAATGACTGAAGGACGTCGTAAAATATTTATACGTGAGCTGCTCGCAGGGCAACCTGCGCGAAATGTGGGGCATTGCAGGACGCCGCCGGAAGAGTCCCGGAGTCATGAATACCAAGGGCTGGCAGACTGAGGTCCTGGCGAGGGCAGGTGCTAAGCGCGGGCAATAGATTTGGCCCGAAGGGTGCTCATTCCCGCCTCCGAAGAGACTCTAATGTAGTTCAGTGCAAATTTCATTATGGTGCAGTTTATGGTGCAAGTTTTGGCTATAAAACGGGCGTTTTACGATAGTTGCAAGCGAGGGGCCGCCAGCAAAGCTCTGCGCCCTAACCGCTGTTGTTGAAAAGCTAAGCCATAAAAGCCTGAAATCGGCTCCTACAATGTCTCGTTACAGCCGCCGGGAGGAGACGGCTCACAGCTCCGTTTGAACTATTATCCTGCGCCAGTCAGATACTTCCTCCTCTCTGGCTCTCTGGCGTATCCTTCGGATTCTAAGGAAATGAATTACAGAGCGGAAATGCCCGCTAACAGCCTGCTAACAGGGCTTTTAGCTGCCCTCCCCTAACAGCTCTGCCCTCCCCAACATTCTGTAAACTACCCCTCTTCTGCAGCTACTTTCGTCAAGTTCTCATCTGCCCCAGCCCTCTCAGGGGTAGTTAGATAATCCTAGTTAACAGTGCTTCCCCTGAGATACTTTTAGGTGAAGAAAGCCTTGCCAAAGGACTTTCAGCTTGAATGTTCCACATGTTATGGGAGCTTTCTGTAAACGCCAGCAGCGCCTGTCACACACACACATACTAAACTGTAATGTAAGCTTGGGCAACTCCTACAGGGACATGGCTCATGAAAATTCTTTCACACCTGAAATAGTTTAAATGTTTATTCCTTTCTAAGTAATATAGAAAACTTCCTGCTAATATGCATTCGGTAGAGAGAGCCTAGCTTTGTCCCGGAGCTTCCGTGTTTCACCAACAGCTTTAAGCTCACACACTCTGTTACGCAACAGAGGTGCCTTTGCCATCACTCGCAGGAGCAGCTCCATCTCCAAAAGCTCCCCGAAAGCTCTGTGGAGGGAGAGCGGGAGAGTTCAGGAGCCGCACTGATGCTCATTAACGGCTGCTGCGAAGCGGACTTCGAGGCCGCGGTCGGCGCCGGCGTCGCCCCCAACGGAAGCCGAGGACTTACACACAATGAGCGATGGCTGCGGCTGCTGCTCCACTCGTGCTGCACACTTTTGGGCGCTGCGCCGCATTTTCGGCTTTGCATAGCTTTTATTGTTGAAAACACAGCTGGCCGAATTCGCCGAGCTCCTGCGAGAGCGTCGTCGTCCTGCAGCCGAGGCCTCGCAGACTCGGAGACTCGGAGACGCGAAGAGCCGACGAGAGGAGAACGCGGAAGTTGGGGCCGCTCGCTCGGCGCTGCCAGCACCGACTGTTGCTCATCTCCCGACGACGCCATTGTCCTGTGTGTGCTCTGGTGTGCGTGTGCGCGTGCATGTGTCTGTGTCCACGTCCGTGTCCGTGTGCGTGTCCGTGTCCGTGTCCGTGAATGTGGCTGTGGCGGTGTCCTGAAAGCTGGAGCTGGCAATGCGGCCGGTAGTCGCATCGTCGCATCTGGCTAACGCCGCCATAAAACGCAACGCATTCAATGTGGCAAGCGCAACAATGAGCTGCTGTTGCGTCCGCAGTTGCTTCTGCTGCTCATATCCTGCGCCATATCTATCAGCACAGGCACAGGCACAGGCCTCGTCGTAGTCGTTGTCGCAGTCGTCGCAGTTCGTCGGTCGTGTGTATGCAATTTGCATTAATTTTTGTTTCCCGCCTCTGCCGACCAGCTCAACTGCAGCTTAGTTGCAGTGCCTGCAACCAGCGCGTTCCGGCACTCGCTGCAGTTTGCACGTCCTGCGTGAGCAGCTGCGGCCTCTAGATACAGTTCGTCCGCTCCCAGTGAACCCACGGACCACGGGCCGTAAAACACAAGTTAATTCGCTTTTGGCGCCAAAAAGCCCGCCACGCATCTGTGAGTGTCTGCCTGTGTGCGTGTAACAAGTTGGCAAGCTTGTGGCCAACGGCCAAAACGGCGCTATCGCCTGGCCCACAGCCTGGCCCACAGCTGGCGAGTCGGTTACTTGGTGTGACAGGCTGTCTAATCCAAACAAACTCCCGTCCTGTCATTTATCCTGGTCCGGCCTGGAAGTGACAACATTGCGTATACGCCACCACAGCACCTTTAACTATATCGATCGCCCACGCCATAGTTCCCAAGCAACATTAAAGTGAGTCAGTGCAAGTGGAGCCAAGACACTACTCCTACTACATGGTTAATTAAACAATAACAGCCTATGGTGCGACCACAGCTGAGACCCCTTCCGGAGGCAGATCCGCGCAAAGTGTAAATTCAATCAGAAGCTCGAATAAATCGCATCTTCGCAATATCAAAGGCCGCCGCGGGCTGCGAAGGGCGCATTAGGCAAGCCGCAAATTCTGGCACTCTCTGGCGCGCTAAAATACTTGAAAACTAAAACAACTCGCCTAGTGTTCCCAAACAGCCGACGGCACAGCGCGAATATTTGCAGAACTCGAATTAACATGCAAACACCACGCCCCGCCTAGTCGGGCGGATATGCGAGTGGGGGCGTGCCATTTGGAGGGCCCGGATTGAAGGCATAAATCGAATATTGCCAAGCGCCAGAAGCCAGTCAGCCAGTCAGCCGTCAAAGGAGCCAGAGATATATAACGCCTCCAATTACGCGTTTACCGCAACGGCAATAGCCATCAACGCCCGACAGCAGCAGCAGCGGTGCGAACCCCTCAGTTTTGTGCGTTAATTATTACCGAGATACTGCCAGGTGCAAACTTTGAGCACATCATCCGCTAGAAAGTGTATAATTAGCCCAACGAATCTCGTCACGACTAAATGTACAATGAAATTGACTGTCCAAAAGGTAAGTGAGCTCTACTGAGCGATATATTTAGAGACCTCCTCATAATCCCCTGCTGTCTGAAAGAATCCTAGCGAGGTTTTTTAATCCTCGGCACCCGAATTCACTTGTTGCTCAAGTGTTCCCTGGCCAACGAGCTCATAAGTTATGATATCCATACCACGTGTGACTGGGCTTTGAGGGGAAGGGGATGAGATGGCTTTTAACGCATTTGGCCCGGCCGCAGAAAGAATGCAGCTGGAGGATTGCAGGGGACCTGCTTAATATTAAAAGAAAATACGAGAAAATGCTGGAAAATATTTATCAATAATGCAGCCGAGAGAAATAGAAAGCCACAGCTTAGAAAAGTCATTCGGAACAGCAATGGCAGCGCCTGCTTGACTACAGAACAGATCTGGCCCAGGTCCTGGGTGGGTGGCAATGGGTTTCCTGCTAGTGGTTTCCATTGGCTGCCTCTTCGTTGCCGGCTCAGAGATAAAGTCCTACAATAAATTTAAGAAACCAGGCAGCAAACGACTGCAGGGGCGTTATGATAATCATATTACCCATACGCCCTGTATGCTGAATAAATGTATACCCTCCTACACATCCAGAGGGGTCCTGCATTCCTTTCCCTCTCTATTTTGAGCACAATTTACACATTTCCTCTATTGTTTTGAATGTCCTCATGCCGCACATTACTTATCAATGGGGACTGAGCTCGCAATGATGATATATCAAAAGAAAGGAACCCGGGCCTATTAGGTCCCACTTGAAGATTCAACCTGCATCCCGATCTTGGCTGATGCCAGACTATTTCCGCACCTATTCTCCGGCTCCGAAGGGTTAGCCCAACTCCGACAGGGCGCCGCCCGTTGGAATTTTTCAATTTTGCAGCTCGCACATTTTTATTTCTCTTTATTCGCTCGCATATTACGTATCCAAAACCCACATGAAGACGTATTCATACGCACGCCTAAGCCGGCGGGATGACAGGGAAACCTGGGCAGAAGCCCACATGCGATTTGCATAGGGAAAGGAGAATCATCAGGCTCCGAGTCCTGGATGCTGGGAGTGCTGGATGCTGGGAGGCGGGCTGGGAGAGAAGAGATGGCCGCAGCCACGAATGAGATGTTGCTCTTGTGATTGTCTCTTCTTCCTGCTGCCATTTGGCGCTCCTTTGTCTTGGCCATGTCGTCTGCCTTGCAGTTTGCTTCCGCTTCCCCTTCACCTTCCCCTTCGCCCTGTGCATGTCATCGCACCCCCTCGCATTTAAATATACATTTGAATTCCGCTCCAAGTTAGCGGGTGAAAATAAAGGCTACGGAAGAGTGCCGGCAAAATTATCTCTTAAAGGTAAGGAGAATATGTAAAAATGGTATCCTCCCACATTGTAAGCGTGGCAGGGTGTTTGCCGCGGGCGGGGAGTGGGGAGTGGGGAGTGGGCCGAATGAAACTTGCAAAGCAGGCGCCAAGGCGTGGCACGAGCAGGGGCCAGAAGGCGCTCACAAAAGGCGTCGTGAAAATAAAATAAAAATGTTAAAAACACATCCAGAGAAGGAATAAAGAAAGCCAAGGCAGCAGGCAGGAGGTAGGAGGCAGGAGCAGAAGAGCCAAAGGATTTGCATGCGTGTATCTGTACATCAGTATGGGTTCCCGGCGTTTGTGAGTGGGCTCTGCTCGCCTCGTTGCCAGGACTCGATGCTCCCAGGGGAACTATTGTTCTTATTGTTGCCTTGGATATTTTCTACGCTGTTAAGTTGACGCAAAAGGATCTCCAGGATACGCTTGCAGGCCCGGCATGTGAGTGCGAGTGCGAGTGTGAGTGTGTGTGTGTGTGCGGAAAGGTACTAAGTCGGAACAAAGCTCAAAATTATGCAACATATTTTTTATTTTATTTCCGTAACTAGCTGCTTTGGCCTCTTGGCTCTGTGGCTCCTTCCCCTTTGCGGAGAGCTGGAAGCCTTGTGGCTAGTCGCAGCCACAGCGGCTCATTCAGAGGCAAAGTAATAAAATTACATCTCGAATGGAGCCTCCCTGCGAGCCTTTCAACTCCCAGATGATTATGGAAATGCGAGGGAAACTTTTTTCCATTCGCCTGGTCGTATTCAGGCAGCTCCTAGTAATGTCTGACGGCTGACAATGAGTTAATTAGACTGCAGATGGGACTCTCCAGCTCGGGCAGCAGGTTGGCCTCCCGCTGATCAGGTAAATGGGAAAATAGCCTCAGGGGCTCCACTATATGCTGGGATACTTAGATTCCAGAGCAAATGTTTGAGCTGAGTCCGACTAAAATTTCTTGATTATGTATCTGCAAACCAAAATGTCCAAAAAATTTAATTAAAATTGTCAAAGTTAATTTCGTCCTGGCGTCAGACAGGCCAACAACAACAGGGCGAATGTGCAACAGTAAAAACAGAAACTGCAACTGAGGCAAGCGTAAAATATCCAAACATTCATGCGACAACAGGACATGAGGGATAGTCCTGAACGAGGGGAGCGGGAGTCCTGGCCAAGAGTCGAAGCCATGGTCCATGGTCCAACTTTTGCCGTCAGCCAAAGGGAAAATCTTGCTGTGGGGAGTGGCAAACTTTAGTTTCCGGAGACTTTGCTTGGCGTTTTCTAATAAATTTAATTCAATGTCTCTGCAGTCATTCATACAATGGACACCGCCGCCCTCGCTCCAGCTCCCAGCTCCCAGGCTCGAAGTCCGGGCATTGTCCTGCCAAGGTTGAGCTGAGCTCCATGTGCGATCCATTCAAGCGGCACTCCTTTGGCTTTCATTGGCTTTTCAGCCGGGCACTAACTTATGCTCCCCCCTCGATGTATGCAAATTGAAGGAGAAACGCCGAAACATAACAGAACTCAGCCAAACGAGCACTGACCAACACGCAAAACTTTCCGACACTTAATGAATGGCCCCCGAAAGCGGGGCTGGCGGAGGACCTGGTTCCGAGGACCTGCTTGATTGGCCCAGCGCGTAGAAAGTGGAAGTGGCCAGTGCTTAATATGCTAGCACATGTTTGCTTTGACATAGTTCTAATTGGGTTGTCTTGCGGGCGAGGGCGGGAGCTGGGAAGCTGGCTTTCGGACTGGTTGCCAGTCAGCCTCTAGTCAAAGGCGGAGACGACAAGGACCTGGACCTGGAAGAAACGGGCTTAAAGGAAGGCCACGGCCCTCGGCCCAAAAGAAAGGATACGGCCATGCATATTAACAACCTACTTTCACGTAATGCCGGGCCCAACTGGCCAAAACGAGGCGGTGGAGTCCGAGCTCCGGCCCGTGACTTACTCAAATGCACATTGGCAGGACGACAAGGGCTGGAGGCTGGTGGCTGAAGCCATAAGCCAACGAAGGAGCGGACTCTCAGGACGCCCGAATTCTGGCTCAAGTGGCCGGGCATTTAAATTCAATCGTCGCCATTTTTTATGCGTTTCCTCTTCCCTTTTAATTTGCTCGTTCCAAGTCCCCGGACGTGGGGAGTGTCCTGGCGTGTTAGCTGCTCCCTTTCGCTGTGCGCATATGCATGTGCTCCCTCTCCTGGGTCCTTCGGTCTCTGGCTGGGCGAATGTCCTGCGGATGTAATAATTGTCAGCAGCAGTTTTGCGGTTCTAGCTTAAACGCAACCCACGCAAAAACTGCCAGCCATCGGAAATGCTAACGTAAATTTTATGCTAACACACTTGATCCCCGCCCGTTCCCGCCCCTTTCCCCGCTATGCAAATCGCAGTGCCAATTGAATTTTTTCCGGGATAGTTTGCGGCGTGTTGGCACATGAAATGCTTTTGGGTGGATCTCCGGCTCCGCAGGACGGACAGGGTTCGATTACCGGTCTTACTAATCACATCTGCCCAGGCCCTTGTCCCTTGTCCCTTGTCCGTCGCTCGCTTCCAATTAAGCCGGCAACTCCTTCAACTGCCGCTCCTGCTGCCGCTCCTGCTCCTGCTGCCGCTGCCGCTGCTCCTCCTGCATCGCTCTGCATTAAATTACCGGCTGCCAATTACCCGGCGCACCGCAAGCACACAAACACGGCCATAGATAAGCAGGCACACGCGGATGCTGCGATCCTGTCCTGTGTGTGTGTGTGTGTCCTGGTGCCCCACCAGCGACAGCAGCAACACCAACACCAACACCAACACAAATGAGCGCATTAAAAACATTACCGCGCGGGGCGACAGCAGCAACAAAGGGCGAGTAATAAAAGTGCAGTGGCGGGGGCGGGGCGGGAGCGGGGCCAACTTGGGGGTAAAAATCGCACAGCATGACAGCAAAATGCATATTATGCATAATTAACTGTTTATGCGAGTGAGTGACAAGCGAAAGGACATGGGACATCAGAGGGCCGTGGAGGGGCCTGCGACAATGATAATCACGGCGCTGATGACGATAATTACGGCGGGGATGATGACGACGACTGCATGCTGAAAGTGAAACAGCGTTCCGAGAGAGAGCAGCGTCCTCGGGAGTCCTGGGCCTGCTAATTCAGACGTCGTGCTCTGTAGTTTTTAATAATTCACACCCCAAAGACAATGACGGCAGCCGGGCGGTGGCAGGGCAGGAAAATGGGTTAAAAAATGGAAAGCAGCCAAGGGGGCGGAGGCGGTGGCGGAAGCGGAGCCGGGCGTGTCCTTCTGCTGATGGAGATGGGCGGCCATCGGAGCCTTTGTCACCGGGGGCTGGCTGTCGTCGCTTTCACTTCGCAGGCCGTCAATTTGACATGTTTACCATGTGTCTGGGCTCTCGTGTAACAAAAGGCTTGTTCGCAGTCGCAGTCCGCAGGGAAGGAGGAGACGCAGTCAGAGGGTCAGAGGGGCGCTGGCGAACTTTTTAGACTCGGAGGATACTATTTTTGCTCTGCTTTGTGGTCCTTTTATCAGGAAAGAACTGGCAAACTGGGCAGGCATTTTCGGGCATGTGTGTGGCGCAACTTTTGATGACATGACAACAGCGATCATTGTCTACAGTTGGCAGCAATGTGACTTAATAGGTTGTTGACTTTCGATTGGCAGACATGCCTGATGGAAAACAAGATGGGCCTTTCAATTAGTGTCCTGTGCCGCACTGATTGAATTATGCACAGCCCTGGCGAGGGGTGGCTTTAAGGCCAGGCCCCGGCCTAAAAAACCCGCCCACCTCCATGCATAATTCAGTGGGCGATGCCATGGCAATTGCAAATTATGCAGAACTGCAGCCAAAACAGCAAGAAACTATTCAATTTCATTCATGTGCAAATATTTTATTACCCGCACACACAGACAGACAGACAGACAGTCGGCCAAATTAATTAATAAACGCAAGTGCAACAATGACAAATTTTACGCTTGGAAAACTGCAGCCATCAGCAGCAATAACACAGAGCATATTCAGCCGCATAAAGCATAAAGGATAAAGAACCAAAAGGACTACTTGAATAACACCAGCTTTAAAATTGCATGCCCTTGCTAATGGCTTTATAACTCTGACCAAAATATACACATGTTCCTCCCCAGTGGGACTTGTCTCACAGTTTCTGAGCCATTAAAGATTTCTAAATATTTTTAGCGAAAGTCGGCGCACTGACCGAATAAATAATAATGATTTTAACTGACTAAAAGTTTATGTAGGTTCTAGCGCTGGTTTGATGCAAATATTTCGAGGAACCTGCTGGGGCTGGAGGAATGAATCTTTGATAAAGGGCTGGGTGGCGCGGACGTTCGTGGGCGAAAATCAGATTGCCGCATCCATATTTCATCCGAAACCTTGAGGCAGGCAACTTGAAAATGCAGCTCGGAGTCACTCTTTTGTCAGGCCAAAAAACCCAGCCAGGGCCAAAACAAAAACTGGAAGCCAAGAGCTGGAGAGCCAGCCGCTGCACACAATCAAAAGGAACTGAAAGTGCTCAAGCACCAGGAAAAACTTCAAAGTCGGCTTTTCCTTTTCCATTCTCCCCCTCCCCCCCGACTCAATCTTTTTCCGTTTGCGGTGGCTCCCGCCCTGCCAGAGCTCTCCTCGATTCGAGCCGGCCTTCTTAGGGCTCTCGGCAGTTCGGCGCAGTTTTTAATTTCATTTGAAAATGCTTAAAATGCTGAATTCTTTTTGTCTCCGCGCCTCGCTTTGTTTCTAGAATACCATGACATTGTGGCACCCGTTCCTGCTGTGCCCTGAGTCGGTGCTCGGTGCTCGGTGGTCGGTGGTGGAGCGCATTTTTCCCCGATTTCCGGCGGAGAACTGAGCAAACTGAGCAGACAACTGAGGAGGCAGTCGAAAGTCGCGACTTGGCTGCGTTTGTTGCAAGCAAAGTTGGCAACGTTTGTGCATAAATGATGGGACTGCTGTCCCTGTGTGCGAGTGCTCCATTCTCCATTCTCCATTGTACTTACAGAACGTTGCACATACGCCGCGTTGGCTCGGTGGGCTCCTCACAAAAAACCGCAGAAAGCGAGGCAATCCAGTCGCACACAGACGCACAAAGTCAACACTCGCAATTATGTGTCGCAACTGCGGCTGTGTGTGCGTGTGTGCGTGTGGCGTGTGTGCGCTCGCCGGCCGGCTCGCCAGAGTTGCCAGCCATTTGTGATGTTTTGGCTGGCACGCTATCAGAGCGCACACAAGTCCAATGTCAAATATGCGACTCTCAACTCACGACGTTGGCAAACAAGACAATGAAAATACTTCCCCATCTGTCTCCTGTCCGCCATTCCGCCTGTCCGCCAGTCCACCAGTCCGCCCTCAGCCGTCCCCTTGAATGTTTGCCTCGTCTGCCGGGGGCAGCGGCGGCCCTTGCCGCCGGCTTTAAGCTTAAAGCAAAGTCGCTCCAACGGACCAGAGATGCGAGCGTGATGCCAGGCCTGTCCTGGAGATATCTCCCAGGACCATATGTATATCTTCTTCAAAAATATGTGTGGTGCATTACCTAAAAAACTACTCAGGCTAACCACTGGAGTATTACCATTGGGTATCGTAAGCTGGAAAAGTTTAATTTCACTATCCAAAGTTTATATAACTTTATTTTAAAACATGTACTCACACAGACAATTCCACTATCAGCTACGAGATGTATTCCCATCGCATTGAAGCAGACGCACAGACAGAGTAACTGTCGGACATATATTATATATATTATATCACTTTTGATTTCCATTATTTAATGAAATTATTAAGAAAGCAGCTCACCGAAACTCTAAAATCAGACTTTTCAAGACCATATTTCAATCAAATCTTTCTTTGGGAGGCCTGTGTTAAGATGTAAAGATATTTTCAGTTAACAATTTGACACATACGATCCTATGACATCTAATAGAAAGAATCATCCGATTTTGAGTAACTAAAACAAAAAAATCATTACCAGAGGTGTATAACGATTACTCCGATAGACTTCGAAAATAAAAGTTATACAAATAACTCAAAAAATAATAAAAAAGTTTCATATTTGATTGCCCCAGTTATAAACCACTGTTTGGGACTATACTATCCTTGAGGTGAGTGCGAGCAAGACAGAGATAGCAGACCTTCATTGTCTGACAATTCTCATGTTTATCGTCTGATTGTACTCAAATTCAAAGTACTTACGTTTTACGCTTTACGTTTTTATTATGTTTTTCATAATTTAAGGGAGCGGTAGTCTGTATGTGGAAATGTTGAGACAATCCTGATCTGCGTAAACAAGATCGGGATGTTGTCACCAAATTGTGTAGCTTTAGCTTTATAGACCCTAAAATAATTTTTTAAGACGAACAGATACAGGACGGACGGGCAGACCGGTATGGCTAGATCGAAGGGGCTGTAGATAATTCACAGTGTCTAACTTGAATACCCTCAACAAGGTTATAAGATACTGCCGGAGACCCTCACTTATTTTATAGGCAAAGCTTACTAGTTTAATTAACACTATTTACATGAGTATATTAGTTATTTACATTAGGATATGTCTCGATCTCGACCCAGTTCACGGTCGGAAACTGCGTCCAGGAATCGCCAGTCACGCGGCCCCCGCTGCCACGCACTGCCGTCGTTAGTTCGTGCCACATTCCTGGTGGCCACATGATTTTGTCATTCCGTGAATGCGAGTAAACTTTGCCGTGGGTCTCGAGCTGCAGGCGGGGGCATGGCCAGGAGTACAATTGCTTTTATGAAATTAAATTACGACGCCCAAGTCGCCGGGCGGGGAGGGGTAAGCCTGAAAAGAAATTGGAAACTTGTCCGGTCTCGGTGAATTAATAAACCTACTGAGATCCGCCAGGCTGAAGCGAGTGCCGGATGAAAGCCACCTCTAAATGGGCAAAAGTAATCAATTAATGTCCGTAGCAATCGATAAGCATTTTAGTTTTAATTACTCGAGTAATTGAATGAAGATTTCATATAAAATTATCGTCAAATGTCTGGCAGCCAAGGAGAGCAGCCTAGACAAGGGGCTCTTTGTAATGCAATCAACACAAGCAGAATCTGGCCTTCCTTTGAGTTACGCCCGATTTTTTCCCTGGGCTGTGATTCGAGGATGACCGCATAACTCAATAGACACATGCCAAACTTAAAGCTGCAAATGTAATTAAATAATTGCAATTAAACATGAGCAACGGGCGCAGAAGGAACTTGAAAATTGCATAAATACTTCAAATAATCAACACATTATCAACTTTTACGTAATTACACATGCAGGATGCAGATGCAGATACAGATGCAGATACAGATACAGAAGGAGCCGCAGAAGCAGATGCAGATACAGATGCTGATGCAGATAAAGTTAGATCTCAGCAGATGCGGAGGCCACACACACGAAGCCCAACAATGGGCATCGACCAGCCCGGCTGACTGACTGACAAATAGATGGACAGACCGAACAACAATTGTGGCGTAATTTGGCAAATGGAAATGGATACGTTTAATAACTAAACTAAATAGAAAGCCATTCCTGCCCTGTCTGCCCGGCCCTCTCCGATTCCGGCTCCTGCTCTAATGGATATTTGTTTATTTGCATGGAAATTCGAAATTAAACTATTGAATCATTGAAGCCCTTTGACTCGGGCTATGCGTGGAACGTGTCCAGGCCCGATTTCTCGGATAGCTCTCGTCCTGCTCGTCCTGAGCTGATCAAACAGTGATTGCAAAATTTAATAGGATTTAAAAATTCTAAATTGCTAAACAAGACCTAAGCCTCACCGCCCGTCGAGCATGTGTGTCCGTGTGAGTGCTTGTGGGCGCCACGCCCTCTCCTGGCTCTCCTGGCATCCTTGGACAGCGGACCCCTCACAGCTCACAGCCTTGCAGCCACAAGCTGATGTGGCTGCGAGCCCAAAGTGGAATTGTTTGTAATGCGTTGCTGGGAACGACAGCAGATCGGCGTCCGTGCGGGGCGCAGGGGAGCAGGTCACAAGGGCTCTCAATGAGGATTAATTTAAATGATATTTTTCATTTACTGCAGTCTATTGAGGCAGTAGCAAGTCTTTTGTTCTCTCCCTGATTGCACAATCTTGCAAACAATTTGTACGCTCCTGCATGTGGTGGGAGGTCTCGAATTCGAGTCGTGCCGCCTCCAACTGCAATGCCAAAACAGAACCCGAGACCACTCAATCGAGCGGCGACTCCTGGCTAATGCGGATGGACACGCAATCAAGGAAACTTTCCGCACTCTCGTCCTGTAACTCAAGACCTCCCCGAGCAGGTCGGGCTGACAACAACCGAAAACCGGAGAACAATAATAAGAGGAGCAACAATGCAACTGGCAAGAGCTCGGGCAAGGTGCGAGGAGCTGCAGAGGAAGAAAATAGTTTAAGTGCAAAATTTTACGCTTTATCGAATTACCCGCGGGGGCCTTAACTTACAGCCGAACTTTCGGATGAGCAAAACTTTCCCGCACGCCGCCTGCACAGCTGCACAGCTGCAGCGGGCGGTCAGGTCACAATTTATGATTCTAAGGTGTTGCAATGAAAGTAGGAGCCCGGGCAGGAGCTCCTGCCGCCCTTAGCTGCGATTGCCGGGTAAATTTGTTATATTTTCTTACTGTCAGCCAGACCATTTGTTAAATGAGTTGGCAAAGCTAATCGAAAAGTTACGGCGGCACTGCCAGCGGGCAGATGCACCGCCTTGACCTAGTTCCCGGCCCACCTGGACACGGGGTGGGCCCCTCCGATGACCGGCACAAACAAACGAATAAATAACGCCGGGCCAAACAATTTAGCCGAAGAGCATACGCTCCCCGGGGGACGAGAAGCGGGGAGGCTGCAATAAAAAAATAATTTATAACAAAGCGACCAGAGACAGAGGCTGCGGAGGAGGCGCCGGGAGCGGAAGCGGTTCCAAAAACGCTAAAGTAAGATTTATGCAAATCGGAAGTAAACATTAATCAAATTTTTTGTATCCTTTGTGTCTTGTTGTTGGCTTGTGCCACGTGCAGGCGCAGTGTGTGCGGGGGTGCCTAGCTGCCGGCGCCACTCGCCTGATTCTGGGTCACCGATAGGACATCGGAAACGGAAACGGAAGCGCAGGCCACCTCCGAGAGGCTCAGAAAGTGTTTTTCACCACGAACTTCATAAATTAAAGCTTCATACGTCAGAAATGGCAAACGTCCCGAGGACCCGAGGACCCAGTGCCTTGGTGTCATTTATATTCAAGTATCAAACTTCAGAGGTGTCCGTCAAATAGATGCAGTCGGGGAATCCCATTGGGGAAGTGTGGGCACTCCCTTGACTGTTACCAGGCTGGCACTGCCCACAGTGACTTTGTTAGTCCACAGAGAACAGAACCATCTATAATCCTTCGCCGCCCAATTCATACTTCTAGCGATTATTAAAAACTTTCCGTGTTGCACCTTTAAGTCAATAACTGATGATAGCATTTGCTCTTTTCTTAAGAAATACCTTCAAAATATAAAGCATCTATAGATGTATGCTATATATTTATACACATATAATGTAAATTTCTTATTCTTATGAAATGAATGGTTACCAGAGCGATTGAATTCAAAGGACTTGCATGTCTGAAATACGAGAACTTGTCGCCAGGCCACAGAACTCCGATATCGAATGGGTTCTGGGACAGGACTCCGATATCGAACGGGTTCTGGGACAGGACTCCTAGCAGCAGCATGAGGCGGGTGTGGGGTCGCGGCCCGAGCGCTTGGTAATCGAGAGTCGCGTGAACTCCTCGGCGGTGGTCGGGTGGATGCCCACCGTGTTCAGCAAGGTCTTCACCGTCAGGCCCGACTTGAGCGCCGCGGCAAAGCCCTGGATGACCTCGCCGGCCACTGGGCCGATGTAGTGGAGGCCCAAGATCTTCTGGTCTCCCGAGATCTCCGCCACCGCCTTCAGGTAGCAGTGACGCACGCTCTTCTGCGGGATGAAGAACTCGGTGGGCTTGTAGTAGCCGTGAAGAACCTCGATGTTGTCGGCCCCGTGCACCTCAATGGCCGCCTCCTCGGACATGCCCACGCAGGAGTACTCCAGGGGGGTGAAAACCGTGGTGGCCACGTCTGCGTAGTCCATCCGCTGCGTGGAGCCGGCGAAGAGGCGCCGGGCGAGCAGGCGGCCTGACAGGATGGCCACCGGAGTGAGCTCCGGTCGCCCGTAAATGATGTCGCCCACGGCAAAGATGTGGGGCACACTGGTGGCCTCCAGTTCGTCCACGACGATCTTGTCGTTCTGGGTCTTCACGCCGGCGGCCCCCAGGTTGAGGTCGTCGATCAGGCCCCGTCGCCCGATGGCCCACAGCACAGTGTCGAAGACTTCGCTGCCGTCGGTCTGCGTGGTCGTGTTGCGGTACCGCACCAGCAGCCGCCCGTCTGGCCGCCGCTCCACGGAGCTCGGAATGGTGGTGGTCAAGAAGCTAAGACCTCGCTCGGCCATCATGGCGGCCAGCAGCTCCGACATCTGGCGGTCGAAGCCGCGCAGCACGATCGAGCGCACCATCACTGTGGGGTCGTAGCCAAGGCCCTTGAGGAAGCAGGCGCACTCCAGGCCGACATACCCGGCGCCTACCACGAGCGTGCGCCCCGGCTCCCGCTCGTAGCTGAAGATGTCGTCGCTGGTTATGCCCAGCATGGCGCCCGGGATGTCCGGGTAGCGAGGTCGCCCTCCCACCGCCACCACCACGTGCTTGGCGGTCACCTGTCGCCGCTCGCCACCTTGGTTGGCCTTTGTGGTGTATTCGATGGTGTGGCTGTCGACGAAGGCTCCCATCGAGTTGACGTACTCCACCTTCTTGTCGCGCAGGTCCACGCGCGTCACCCAGTTGACCGACTTGATGTGGTTCTGCACGGAGCGCACCAGCTTGCCCCAGTCGGGTCGCAGGTTCCGGTCGTCCACGTTCCAGCCGTAGGCCACCGCCTCGTGAACAGCCTCGCCCAGCAGCGAGGCCTGGTGCATCAGCTTCTTGGGGATGCAGCCCACATTCACGCAGGTGCCGCCGATGCCCCACTTCGCGCCGGCCGGCGTGGGCTTCACGTAGTCGAAGCAGAGCACACGGGCGCCGCAGTCCGCAGCCTCCTTGGCGCAGGCCAGGCCCGCCGAGCCGCCGCCCAGCACCACCAGGTCGTAGTCGAATTGCGGCTTGGAGCCCGCGTAGCGGCACCACCTGATGGCGGCGTGGCTCCGGATGAGGTCGGATGAGCGCAGCACCTTCAACAGCGACATTTCAGTCTCTTGGGATGAGTTCCAATTTCTGGAAAGGCTCGACTTATTGGCGAGCGGAGGAAAACTTAAAATTTATGATCCAGCACTGACAACTGTGAGAGTAAAAAAGGCTACCAAGCTAACTTTCAAAGGTTGGAGAAACTAATGATACATTGAGATGGCACTTATCACCAAAGAAGGCTGTGAACGTACACTCATATTTTCCAGAATAAGTTTGATAATTAGGAGTTGCTTTCTACAGTGAGGATCAAATCAGTTGAATGCATTTTTTGTATTAGATATATATTATATGCTTAAAATTAGTAAAAACCAGTAAGAAACCTATTGAGGGGAGTGCGATCTCAGATCGAGCTTGTTTCAAGCTCTGGCAAAACTCACTGCTGCCCCCATAAATCATGATAAAAGTACAACACATTTGTTGTCTTGAAATCGAAAAGTAAATAGATGTGTGATAAATATATATATAGCAATAACACTGTTTTTTCTTTCCAAATAAAAACAATTATTTTGGTTCTGTCCCACTCTTTGTGCATGACAAAAACTAAGCTTTTTGCTTTTGTTTTAGAAATTTCTGACGTTGTCACATGAAAACCTAGGGAACCAGCTAAAATATTAGATAATTGAATAAACTTCAAACCACATTTTAATATATAATAACATTGTATTTTTACCACAATTTTTACTATTACCTTCTGAGGTGCCAGTTTCGTTTCGTAGAATCCCCGCTTAAGGCATTTGGGCTAATTGTGTTATTGGATTTTATGCGGAGTGCTTTGGGTACCGGGTATCTCATAGTCTCGCCTTTAGTCTTCTTAATTGTTTTCTCTGCGACATTAACTTCATTCACTATTAGTAATGCTGATTATTTAACTTATTAGTGAGCTCACCAGGCAAGCTCGTCAGTTTAAAGCATAACTAAATCGCTGACCGGACTCAGCTACTAACTCAATGCCCAGCTTTTAGCTGGCTTTACCAGCTTTAATGACCGCAGGCATTAACTCGTATTTAACTCGGCTAAAGTTCCTTTGGGTCACTTGAACGGTTGAGGGCAGCACACCTCTGCTCACACTCCAGCCTAGATAGAAATGGATCCGATTTTTGGTGTATTCCAGCAGGAATTCGGCCGGACGATTCAATTTCAAAATGATTTATGTGGGTTTTTGCGTTGGAAAAGTGGGGTAGTCTGCTGCCATGATTGGATCATCGGGGAACTAGTTCTGCGAAAGTAATAGTGCTCACTGAGGGACACCCTTCTCCTTGGCCTGAATACTTCCTTAAGAAAATCGACGAATATCTTACGCAAATTTTCTTTGGCCGCCAGCACACTTCCTCCGCCTTGGAGACCCTGTCCTGAGCACACACATACAAATCCAGTGAAATGGTGAAATGTCAGTTCCAATGATTTATGCTCCTCGGCCATGGACCATTTGGAATTTTTGGCAGTCCGTTGGTAACCAGTTTCCTGCTCCCTCCCCCAAGTAAATGGCGTTCTGGTCTGCTGCCTCTCCAATCCCAGTCCCAGCCCCGCACCCAATACAAGACCATGTCCATGGCTATCCTAATTTCTAATCTAATATTTTTGCTTAGGAGCGACGGGTGGTGGGCGGCAGGAGGCGGCAGGCGGGCGGCATAGCAGGGAAATTCCTTGCCTCGGATGCTTGGCCATGTCCGTCGCCTGCTCTGGATATGATTTACTTTTGCGGTTTGTTTTTGGTGCGTTTAACCGCAAATATTTAATGGTTTTATTTCTCCGATGCCTGGCCGGCCCTCAGCTGCGATTCATTTGTACATGTCCTGGTGTGCGAGTGTGCGTGCTGGGTATCTACGCGTCTTCTGTTTTGTGGCATATTTATTAGTTGAACCAACGACCCAGTATTTGTAGCTGCGGCAAGGTTAAGCCCCTGACGACTGATGGTGACCCAGTTAAGGGCAGAGCTCCAGCTGCAGTATTTAATTCCCAGACTCTTCCCCCCCGCCATTCTGGGTGGAATTGGAGACAGCGACTGCCCAGCCGACTGGACACCCGGCTGAGGGTGAGTCCTCGTATCAGGACGCCTAAGCTAACCAGAGTTGCTACAAGTATCGCAGAAATCAGACGAATAAGTCACCCAGGCGCTGGTAGGCGCAGACACTCCACGTGCGATTCAGGGTCAACCGAATCTCAAGCTCTCTGGTGCCAAGTAGGAGGGGAGACGCATCGACAAGGTCACAATGGAAAGATCAGTGCGATCGTACGGAAAGACTCACATTTCATAGAACATGGCAACTCCTGAAAGTCCTGCCGGGCAGCCAGAGATAGCGCCCTAGAAGAAAGAATTAGGTCATAGTCAGATATCCTTGTCTTAGGCTTGACCTGTCTGGCTACGTACACCGTCAGGCTGTGGCTGATAAATAAGTTAAGAGCAGTCATCAAAATCGTCTCTATGTAAATATAAATGAAGATATTAGTCTTAATTTCCAAACAAGAGTTTACTCAAAATATATTATAATATACTTACAAATATAAATGTTTGGCACTCTAATCTTCTCGATTGATATATGTAGAAGAACTAATAAAAGACAGAAATATCGCCAGTAACCCAACCTTCATATAATGTGATGTCTGAAAAAAATTATTTTTAAACAAGAAAGGAATCCATCTTCAGTACTCCAATAAACCTTAGAAATAAAAATTCTAAGAGTGACGTGGAATAAGAAAAATCATAAAAAATATCGACTGGCCACCTAAGGTGCGAGTGCATCCGAGATAGAGACAGGAGAACTTTATTGCCTTATAGTTCCCATGCTTATCAACCGATTGTACTCAAAGAGAACGTCCACACAAATATATTTATTAAATATATTGTTCTTTACTGTGTTCCCGAAATTAAAGTAAACTTGGCAAACTTGGAAGATTTGCAAAAGACTAGAATGTTGTCCCCATATTTGGTGTCTCCTGCTCTTATAGTTCATAAGATTTGTTGTTTCATATGGACGGACAGGCGGACACGACTAAATCGACTCTCCGGATGCTGATCAGGATTGCACATACTTTCGGGGTTCGGAGGTGCCTTCTTCTTACTGTTACTTACATTCCCTGTTAGTAATAAGATATAATGACACTGCCAAATTAAAATAATAACCAGCTAGCCTTGGTAAGCTGAAGTCTGTATACCATTGCAGTTTGGAACTTGACCCAACCATTCTCAAGCTGTATACATTACTGGAAGGGTATAGAACTTGTATATATAAAACATAGAGGTTTTGCTGATTTCCCAGATTCTCAGTAAATTGGTCGATCGCTGCAATGGCAGTTATATAGTAAAGTTGCCAGATTTTAATCAAATTTAAAAATTATCTTTTTTTAATCTTACAATAAATATATATCTGGAGTATATGCAATATTATGTATGTTGAAAAATTACGAAGTTATGTCTATTCTCTTATTTATTTTGAAATCTTTCCAATGGCTTCATATATGTGGATATAATAATTAACGTGATTTTAAAATAGTACAAAACAATTATATTCCGCGGAATATGTTCAAAGAAAATTAAATTGTACCGACTTTTATATTATTTTCCTATCTTATCGATCCTATCAAATAGGAACGATCGGAAAATCAATAGAAAAATATGTAACTACGATGTTTTTAAATTCGAGTTATTGTTATTATTTTACGATTAAAAAATAATGTTATGCATTTTATTAAAGCCGATATAATTGTCAAATATGAAATATGAATATATAAAATTTATTTTAGTATTATATGCACCTCTACTATTCCTATATATTTAATCAAAATCTGTCGTCAATATCTGATAGCCGTTACAGGAACTGTTCGATCAAATTTCGAACTGCGATGTATTTAAACTTCGGTTTCCCGAAGTAAGCTGTTATAATTTTGATTTGAAGAGTTATTGGCCGATCCAGCAAACCATCCTACAAGATTTATAATAATAATGTATTATGCTAGTTACTGTCTTTCTTGATTTATATATAGATGCATGTTATATGTTAGGATCTGTTCTTAAGACCAAAGTCAGTTAGCCTTTAATGCTGGCGGTTTGCAATAACCGGTAGCATTGCTGATAGGAATGTTTTCCCTTAGTTTTTACATTTGTTGAGCTACTTATATGATGACAATCGATTTGAGTTAATCAATTCCCAAGTAATTTCATTTGGTATTACCTTTTTCTTGCAGGTAAGTGGCTTCCATTCCCATTCGGGGTGAGTACAATGGCGTTTATTTACAATATCTCTGGGGCTAGGAGCAATTTAAATAAGCGAATTAAAATTTAAAAATTATCTAACAAAGAAACTTTGCCAAGGAAACGAGGAGAAACTCTCGGAATGGATGCGATAAAAGTTTAATTCAAAGTAAGGTTTTCTTGCCCGATGCCCGTGCTTAGCCGGCAGACCTAATATGCTGACAATCGCGGGATTCCAGGTACTCATACTCGTACTCCCGCGTTCTTGGCATAATTTAAACTTGAGAATGACCAAAAACGGCCTATGCTACAAAGGGAGGAGAAAGAGAATGCCACTGGGCTGGGGGAGAATCACCAAGAAAACTTTTTGAAAGTTGTAAAAAATGAAAAAGTTTCGCCAATAAACATTAAAAAAACTTTTGCGCCTCGTCCCACCTCGCCATTTTATGATTTGAATCGCTCCGCCCGCCCCCTGCTGTTCTCTTTGTGGTGGCACCTGTCTAGCGACAAGTTTATCAAACCAAATGAAGCTCGGTTTCGGAAAGCCTGAAAAGTTATCCTTATATTCTCTGTTCTCTGTCTGTTGCCGGGCCAATGGCGAGGGCCACTTGAAGGACGAGTTCGCAGGCGAATCGCACGCTCCTGGGAAGCCGTCATCGTAATCAGACAAAAGGTCAAATAATTCATCAAAAATTAATTAAGTTTGCGCCTAATTAGTTTGACTCAGCCGCCTTTTGCCCAGGGACAGACATCAAAAAGGTGTTGGCCCTGGGCCCGAGGCGCTGCTCTGCCAAAAACGCGAGCAAAGGGCTGAGTTCGGGACGGGACCTCTGTGATGGCTACAATTGCCCAATTAACGTCTAATGATGGGTGGAGGTGAATGTAAATGCTCGGCTCAAAGGTTAAACAATTTGACAAGCCAAATATTTGTCAAACGTGTGGCAGCCTTCACTGACAAATCGCAAATACCTAGTTACTTGACACAATGTCAGTGTTTGGCAGAATATCTAAAAATACTGAAAAGTTTCGGTCGAAAATCAATAGTTTATTTGAGTTTATTTGCTAAAATATTTTCGGAAGGCAAACTTCGCAGCAATTATTTAATTTGTTGCCAATGTGGGGCATAAAGTGTTCAATTCTTTTAAATTTCCCCCTGCTGTGTCCGCCGGTCCCTCGATCCCCGAGCAAAATGTTTCATTCCATGCACAAATATTTAATTTCGTTTATTGAAGTATTTGCTGTTTGGTTTGGCTTTCGACCAGTTTGTGAGGTGAGGCGAATGTCGGACAGGATATTTAGGGAGGGAGGCGGCTGGGACCATACACGTGCCTGGCCGCACGCAACTTCTTGACCAACATTCCTTTCCGAGCCAAGTCTTTTCAAAACGGAAGGCCTGAGCCGGTTGTGGGCTTTATTTGCAGTTGGATGTTTGTTTGCTAACTGGCCCTACTTGGAACAAAAATTTTATTAATTAATTTGAAATGGTTGTTGTTGACGATGTTGTGGCGGGGATCCGGGATTGGCTGCCTTGGCAAACGGATTCCATTTAGGGATGTTGTCGACTTCTATTAGTTTTTATAGGCGAATATTTTAAACTAAACTAGATCCAAGGGACTGGTTTGATTTCTCTGAAATGCTTTTGGAATTGAAGTTTGCAGGAAGGGTTCCGTATTAATCGACTTTGCTTTGGTACATGCCTTAGGAGTTGACCTCAATTAATATTAAGTCAAGATCAAGGACTTATCTTAGAATTAACCACACTAATTTAGCCAAAAATTGTTTTTAATATTCATAAACTCATTTTCCCTTCAGGCTCCTCGATCGGATTTCTGTTCTGCAGAGACCATAAAAGTAGGCCATAAAAATTCCAATAAATGCATAAGCCCGAATCCACAAAATTGGTCGGACCAGGCCTAGAAGCTGGTTTTATGAGCCATCCCTTCCCTCATGTTCACCCCTCTCCGGAGCCCAGAGCGTCGATAAATGACTTGAAAATGTTTTTAATTGCAGACGAATATTTTGGGCAGATTACATAACTAGCATTCGAGGGCAGCCTGCCTCATAAAATCCTTCGCCTTCGCCCACACACAAATGGTCGGGGAGTGGGATATCTGTTTCATAATGCCACATAAACCGTTCACATCCTGCATATACTTTTCTGTTATGACCCGGCCAACACCAGCAGCAGCCACAATTAAAGCCATGGCAAGCCCTGCAAAATGTTGTGCGTAGACACCCTCCATTCGACTCCTTCAGAGTTTCCCGCTGCACAGTGGGCTTAAAAGCTGATTTATCAGCGATACATATATATCGTAATCGATTGCTAAAACAGCCGATAGGCCAAATCAGATTTTCCCTGAACACGTAACTGCATCGCCAATATAGCTAAATTATATTATAATTTCCGTGCATCATTACCATATATTGTATAAAAATTAGTGCGTTTGGGCCATCCAACTTATCAGCTCTAAGAATTTAAGCGCCAAATCTATATAAATTAGTTGAATATTGAATATTATAAATAATGATGATTGTAATTACGTTTTATTAAGAATAATAAAGATATTGGAATTTTAGTTCCTGATCTGAACTTAAGGATTCACATTTCATTGGTTACAAATTACACAAAAACTATATAATTTATTTAAAGATTATTTATAGTTCGATGGTATAACACTTGCTGTAAAAAAAAAAATAAAATTATAAAAGATATTAACCGTTTCTTAGATTAGATTAAATTTGAGGCGTATAACTATTCGTCCTAAAATGCCATCACCTTTTCAGAAGTTATCAATTAATACCGCTAAATCAGCAATTTATCCCACTGTGTGCTGGTCTCTTCGATATCAAGTACACGACACGATGGCCACATTTCTGTGTGTGTGGTAAAGTGCGAATTACAACACTTCCTGCTGGGATCCCGATTGTGGCTTTCTTTCTAGAGAATGACACTCCACCAGAGCCTTCTTTCGCTCTGGAAGGATTTTCAGAGTGGGGAATGAGTGGAGTCTATTCATCTGCTTCTATCGCAATTTTCAATCGATTTATTAATCATAGGTGCTTTATGGAAATCAAATCGAGTTGAATCTCCGCACATAATACACACAGTTATATATAAGTATATGTATACACATAGTATACTTGCAACTAATCAAGAGCTGGAAGTGACAAAACGGCAGTGTGGCTAGGCACTGCACCCAATAAAACAAGTAGAAAAGCTGCAGCACAATGTGCTCGACTGTAAGATACCCGGTACTCAAAACGTTGTTGTTAAAGCTAGTATTTACAAAACCATTACTATGTACGATTATATCTCGTAATAATTAAAAACAAGAAAAGAGGCATACTTCGGGAACAGAAGTCGTTCGTAATAAACATTATTAATATCATTATTGTATTATGTTATTAATAATATAGTAATATATATAGATATATGGAGTTATATTAATAATTGAAATTTAAATTGAGAATATAGAAGATGAATATTCATTTTCGTTCAATGTTTTTACATTTATATTCAAAACATTTTCTCGCCACCGACAGCGAAACGCAATCTGCATCGAATCTAATGCGAATTTTTAGGATTGATTGTTGGTAACACTAATCCAAATAATTTTTTCTTTATAAAAGTTTATCTGATATTTGTTGGTATTGGTATTTATACCCGGATACCCGTATAATACAAAGATATTATTATTTTCCAATGGGACTTTTGGTTCGGAACGAGAACAACTCTCATGCGGAATCGCTCTCTTAGGAAAAGTTCCCATTCGCTGTTATAAATGGGTGAGCGAGGAAATTTCTTGAGGAAATTGCTCCTAAGCGGTTAGGAAGAATTCTGAAATTATTTGTGAATGTAATTTGTAATTAACGTGCTCTAAAGATTTAGGTGAAATTAAATGATAAGCATGCGAGTTATTATGCAGTATCTTTATTTCTGTGCTTCGCTAACTTCTGCAACATATACATTTATGTTGGCAGTACCAATGGATGTTGCTCAATATGCTCCTAGCAACATTTGGTAACATTTTCATCTGGCGTCCGACCTGTTTAATTTAAGTATTTCATAAACTTGAGCATAACTAGACAGAGTGAATTAGCCATGTTCATGTGTATATCACCCACAACGCTTTAGGTATTGGGTATCTTACAGTAGGTCACACTCAACTGTAACTTTTTCTTTTTTCTTTTTAATTATTAAATGTTGAATTGCTAAGCACATTCAATGGTATTTTTCAAGCAACCAACGCTGCACATAAATCCATTTTAAGTTCTTTGTTTGAATTATTGCTAGACTCATTGTTTGAAGAAAGGTCATTTGTTATTGTTCTCTGATGTGCTTGACCTTTTATGAAGGGCAGTAGCTATATGTAATATATTCCAATGTAATTTAGAGTATTAATACTATTTCGCTTAATCTAATAATCAGGCTTACGACGAACAATTATTTCGATGAACAAATTCTTAAGTTCATAACATATTTTCTTGCCTAAGCTTTAACAATTAAATTTCACCTCCTTTTCACAAATTCAACAAACTGTATTGATACCTATCCAAAGGCTTGTCTCTGGTTTTTAGTCAACCTTGGGATTAGAACAATAAGCTATGAGACAATTTGGCTATGGGCATGGAACTAATTACTACTAATTAAATATGAAAGTCGTTAGCATATGCTTAACGTACTTTGCATATTTTTTCACATTGCGAATTTATTTAACAAATTTTTTCCATAATCCTTTGCATATATTGCTGGCAACTGCATTAAAGTTGATTAGATTTTGACTATAAAACGTCTAAAAAATGGTCCTATTTGGACGTTTCTGACTACAATCAGGACAATTATTTTCTAATTTAAGTAAATCCAAAATATGGTTTACAGACAGGCAGACACTGCTTTAAGTTCGTTTAAAAGTTATTCACAGAGATTTGAATTCCATTCAATTTGTAATTGCACCGGCCTTGATTGATGGCTGCTATGTGGACTTTGGCAGAAAAATGTTTTGACAGGCATTTAATTATCCCAGTTTTTTATGCCTGACGGTTTTCAGACTGTAATATTGTTGCTCTAATTACGCATTTAATGCCATTAATTGACATACAAAAATTAAATGCACTTTTTGTTACGCATTCTTTGAGCTCGAGCCGCAAAATACCAATTCAACTAATCACATAATCGGATTTGGCAATGCAGGTCAATTGCAATGAATAAATAATGGCCAAGCTGGTAAAGTTTGCATGGGCGTACGAATCGGACTTTGCTCCCATAATATGGGTCCACCTCGGCCGACTTTAATAATTCCCACTGGCATCCGCATCATCTACATCATCGTAAAACTTGGACAAGTTTTGTTGTAGGGAAAGATTCTACATGGAGAAGTTTTCCGTGTAAACGACGCAGAGTGCGATGTGTAGTAGAGTGTTCCCCCCGTCCAACCAGGGGAATATGTATTTCTGGTAAGCAGTTTACCTATTTTCGGAATTACCTAGCTGCCTGCGAAGTTGAAATGCTTTTTGCATGTTTCTGTGGTTATCAAATTTGCTGCTGCCAAATGTGAGGGCGAAGTGCTGGAGCCAACTACAGATGTGATAATGGACAGGTGTGCAGAGCTGTGATGTGCGTGGGCCAGGGAAATCAGACCCTCACATCCAAGTGACATTTTTGTCCTCCCCAGGTCGACTTTCCTTAATGCCAAGCAATCTAGCAGCCTTGCTGAGCACAGACACTGGGCCACCAACTTGAGCACACAATATCTTAATTATGGATACTAATGCCAATGCAAAGCCTCATAAAACTCGATCGTGAGCCGACGAGCAAAATGAAGTGCTTGTCTAGGATATCTCCCACTGCACAGTGGTAAAAAAAATGATGTGGTTTTCAATCAATTAAAACAATAGTAAATTGAAATAGAATATATTCATAATAGATAATATAGAATATAATAATAGATCACGTCATGGAGTGATCTTTTTCATATGCTTGAAATTAGTATTATAAATTTAGTCTGAATATTGATCTGATATATTGATCAACATAGACAACTATTTATATCATATAGCTGCTCTAGGAACAATCGGAAATGTATAGAAAAAATATTACACCAAAATATGATATTTTTTCAGAATTATGGTTTGAGTTTTATAAAAATAAGTCAACGATATACATATTATAAAATATTAAACATAAGAATATGAACCTCAAAAACCAGCTTTTCAGAAAACACGATTTATAGTTTCAATATGGTCAGACAGTCTTCGGAAAGTAAAAATATTTTTAATTGGCTAATGCTCAGATTATTATAAAAATTAGAGATTATTTGTAAGTTTCATAAATACCAAAATATTATAAAAATTGCATTTTATTTCACAATGGTATATCAATTGTATTATATAGGTTATATGTATTGTATTTATATGATGGAAGTATGGTTAAGGAATTATTTCCGGTAGATTCTTGAGCTTTCGACAGATACACTGACTTCTGAGCCATGACCGAATGCCAACAACAATGCCTACAAAACGAAATCAATCAAATATATATACTTAAATATACTGAAAACCCCGACTTAAAGACTTAGAGCTCGAATTACCAATTATGAATTCCGAATTACTCAATGTCTAATTGATTATGCTTACATTTTCGTGTATTAAAAGTATATCCGAGCCCAAAACGCTGCTAAGTCAGCGATTAAACGCTTCATTTGGCTGTCGGAAGTTTTGCTGAGGGGTCACTCTCCGTTTTCCATACTTAATCACACAAAACCCACATCACAGCAGCATCAGAAGCCGGGCTCTCCACCGGATCCCCACGGGGTGACCACTTGAACTTAACTACAATTTGGTCGCCCCATTCATGCATATTGATAATCTTGAACGGTTCAGTGCTCATTTACTCATCTTGAAAGGTGCCCCGGCCGACCCGTTCCCATGTGTCCCCTCGGGAAGATCTCAGAACTCAAGTTTTTAATCATGCGTGGGCGGTCAGTTAGCCTTTGATTCGGCCTTTGCTCATCATCTGCTCAGGATGGCTTTCTCCCCCGACCACCCGAACACCCGCCCACCCGCTCCTGGCTCGCTCCGAGGGATGTGTGTTCATTTTGGGGCTACATCACTTTTGGGCTTCTTTATCCTTTCCCTGCCAGGGGCGGGCACTTTTCCAATCAACTTGAGAGTCCTTTCCCTTGTCCTTTTCCTGCTGATGCTGACTTTGTGCCCATTTCATATTTTTCATTGGGCAAAATAGATATTTTTTAATGCCTTTTATTAAATCGGCTTAGATTTATTGAACATGCTCGTGTATCACACACACACACACACACACACCATGTGCATACGCACACATAAGCCCTGGGTGTGTACGAGTTAATACCACTTCTCGACGGAAGAATATGGGAAAGGAGAATGTATGGGTCTTGAAGCAAATTTTGCTTATAGAAGCATAGATTGCTTTTGGGGAGAAGGCTCACCCGGCGGGACGAAGGATAATCATCTGTAATCTAATAGAGAAGATAACCGAGTAATCAGAATCAGAGTTATGATATATAAATTCGGAAACTCATCTGCCAAACCGATTTGAGGTATTTTCAAAATGCCACTCACTAAACGCCTACAAATTTGACACAATTTATTATGAATTTTCATTGTCTCCCTGGCCGGCCACTCCTCCTCCACCACGGACACATGCACACAGCCTGGCACGACGACATTCCGGTCACTAATTGTGATTGATGCACTTTAAAATTGTTGGCAAATTATTATTGCCAAAAGGCATGACGGGGCCGCCGCCCCGCCTAACCTGCTACCTCCGCTCCCCTGGCCTAACTCAATTAGTCAACCTGCCGGCTGCTGTTGTTGCCACTGCTACTACTACTACTACTACTACTAGTGCTGCTGCAGCTGACGTTGACGTTCCTGACGCAGAGTCCCAGCGTCCCAGAGTCCTGCAGTCCTGGCCAACTGTTGCAACGAAATTACCACAAAGTTTTCTGTTTGCTGCATAATTAAAAAGTTTGAAAAGCTTTTGCCGAAACCAGGCAACAACCAGGAAGCTTCCTCTCTCCTTCCCGGTATCCAGCCTCCTGCTCCCAACCTCTGGCAACTCGTCCTTCACCGAGCTGCGTGCTCCTGGCCAACTATTATAAACCAGCGGTTATGCGGCGGTTGCAGTTTTTGCATGATTGACAACCCAACAGCCCGAAATGAGAGCGAGGACGGGAAGTGCCAGGACATGCCGTTCATGGCACCAAGAGCTATTCAAGGACATGCCCACGCATGGCCCCCTCGCCCTGCGGCTGCGTTGCGCAAATATCTAGAATTTTTCTAAAAGTTTGCCACTAGCTGCCCTCAAAATGTTTTATTTTCGCCAAATGAGCTTTTGATAATTAATTTCGCTGGCGCAATGAAACCAAAATCATTTGAGTTTCCCGCCTTGTCATTCCCTCCAGTCCGAGTTTTATCCTGGGCGCTTTTCCATGCGTATTGCGGAAAGGACACCGAGGACGCAATAAGTTAAGGCAAAAGGCGGATTATTATTGCCGTTTAATGGCATTTATCTGAGCGAAGCTCACAACAAAGCTCCAACAGTGGAAGCCTTCCCCTCGTGCTCGAGCTCGTGCCTGGATCGCTGGCCAACTAATGACATCTCATTAGGGTTCGCCTGTGCTCTCTGAAACTTTCAGCAAAGAAACTATATATGCGGGTCGCCCCACCCCACCCTCGCATTCCGGCAGTGCCACTCATGTATGGGGACTCCACAAAGTGTCAACTTACCTGGCGGAGAAGAAGCACACAGAGGAAGTGGGTACCCGTGGTACGTTGGGGGAGGGACGCCTCTTGTCTCATTAATCATTTAAAGCAAACAACAAACGCAAGTGGAACGCAATTTGTTTTATCGTCAGCCGGAGCCCCGCCGCTCCGCTCCGCTCCCTTCCAACGTCCGGCTCCGAGCCCCCGCCCTGCAGTCCCAGGTGTAGCACGTGCAGCCTTTGGTGCGGCGCCTCCCTCTGCACAGATTTTTCACACACAGCCACACACGCACAGCCAGACACCTGACCGCATGACATTAAACAATTAAAATAATTACACAAACCTCTCGTAGGATTTGTCTCGCTTCACCGCTAGTTCCGCTCCCAGCGGCCATCGCGCGGTGAGCCCTACAAGGGCACTTGGGAAATTCAATGAAACTTCCAGGATTATTCAATCATTTTTTCTCTTAGCGAAAATCCACTAGCTTGGTAATAGCAATGCCGTCGCATTAAATATATATGTTACATGTAAATATATGTATTACATTTGGGGGAGATACTACACATGTACAGAATAAATCGATACTAAAGAAAAGCATAAAAAAAGTTTTCTTCCGAATGCCGAAGTCTGTATACCCTTGCAGTTCGCACAACTTTTTACATACTCGACCGATTTCGATTAACTTAAAGGAAACTGTACTGGTGGCGTATAAAGCATTGATATATAAAATAAGAGAGGTCTTATCAATATACATAAATAGTCACATATATGTACTAATCGATCCTATAGCGAAATCTTTATCAAATTAAATATGTAATTCTGAAATCATAAAAAAAACGCCCATATCTCAGATGAGCTATATCATATAATTGTCCGATCTGGCCCGTTCCGACTTATATATTACCTGCAAAGAAGAATGATTTTCTGCTAAGTTTTATTGAGAGCTCTAAAACTGAGCAACTATATTGTGTAGGTCAGGCGAACATTGCTAAATCGACTCGGCTGTTGATGCTGATCAATAATATTTAGGGTCGGAAATGACTAGGGGATTGCGTTGAAAACTTCTGAGTTGAATTATAAGAATAAGGCACAGACTAGAATAATTTTTTGAGAATGGAAGTTATCCTTGGACATCAAAAGTGTATATACCTTCATTTTATATTAATAATTCAATTTGGCGCATATGGGGGGTCCAATTAAGCAGTGTAAAATAGTGGTGCAAAAATCTATTTTTGCTAGACTTATTTTTTTAAATATAAGAGATTCTAAAAAAGGCATTGTTTTTTTACGAAGTTATAATTTATTAACATTTTTTTTATTTAAAAACATTTAAATATAATTAAACAATGGATTCTTTAAAACTCTTTAATTAATAGAATCTTACTGATTCAAAATCTCAATATCTCTGATTTAAATTCATTTTGATTTTTAGTTATTCTTTCGGTTTAAAACATGTATAGCCGGTATCGTTTGAGATAAACTCAAATATTTTTGCTAAGAAGTTTTAGTTTTCGCATAAGAAAACAAGAAAGAAAAAAGTAAACAGTTAGTAAAGTAAAAAAGTAAAGTAAACGTAAGAATAAAGATACTGGGTTCCCAAAGCTTTTTGTTTCTGGTTAAAAAGTAAATCCGTCCAAATGGTCTTCTAAAAATAACTTAAAAATAGACAAATATTAAAGCTACAGTCGCGATACCACAAAATAAAAAGAATTATACAAAATGATACTTTTGGATTGAGGCAGATCGCAACCACGGTTCGACACTCGACTGAGCATCTGCGGCGAATCTGAGTGCAAGTGCCCGCGGCTATTCAAAATGTATAAAGCACGTCCATAAAAATATGTTTTTTATATCTATTTTATTTAAACCGATAATAACTCAGTTAATTAATAAAATTAGTTAGTTAGTCAAATATGGGGAAAACTTAACTGAACAATTTGTTGACACATATACACAAATGTGGTTATGAACATGCTATCTAACACCTGTTTTGTGTTGGTGCTGCCACGTTTAGCAACTCCCATATTTATTATCGTATTTTACTCAAAGTGTTATACAATTTCCGCACAAATGTATTTACTTCATACTATATTACCTATTGAACAATACGACATCAACTTAGTTATAGGAAGGAAGTGAAAGTGAAATAAACGAAGATAAGAAAAGTAAAAAGAAAGTAATTGTTACATTTGTCTGGACGTATTTCGATATCTTGAGCATCATCGGATGATAGACATGGGAGTTATTGCATTATACTCCATTTCCCAAAGACCCCCTCAGACGTGGATTTGAACTGCGGTGATCCAAAATGATCCTTTCATAATGTTTTTTTTTTTTTTTTTGTTTAAATTTCACATTTTTTAGAGCTTTTATTTTAAAAGTCGTTCGATGGCATCGCTTTTGAACACATCTTGGGGTACCTGGTGTTTTGATATTGAATGTTTTATTTCTCCATCTTCAACACCAAGTTATTATCATACCGTCTGGAATAGTAAAAACATGAGCGGAAGGAAGGCTGTTTTCGGAGACCTAGGCTTAGGACACCCTTACGGCCAAACTGTTTAATCTCTGCTTCATATGTGAGTGCGGAGTCTGTCCCAGCTTACGCCGTAATAACGATGTGTAGCATGGCATTGTTCAGTTAATGCTCCTTCGTGTTTCCGTATCCCGTTCTTTACTGCGCAAACTTTAAATGTCTTAATCCACGTTCAGGAGCAAGCTGAGGGCAAATTAATCTGCAGCGTCCGAGCCACTTTTAAACTAGAGCCAAAGGCTTAGCTACCCTTATATGTCGGAGGACCCTATCCCAGGTCCAATCCCCATTTCGCTTCGCTTTGCTCCAGCTCCTGCCGGTTTAGCATGCTGCATTACTTGCCAAGGCAACCTGCAAAATGCCTGATAATGGATTATTCCATGCCATAAATGCAAATGCAGGCCAGGGCGCATAACTTCTCTCTTGCCAACATGCTGGCCGAGAGAGGGGGCAGCGAACGGGGCTCGGGGCTCGGGCAAGTTACCAACGATGACGCCATTTTGTGTAGCAACAGTTATATGGCTGGAAAAAGAAACAACAAAGAAGGCGCTGCCGGAGAGGCGGAGGGGCGGAGAGCGCGCAGGGCGGCGCAACGGCAGGTTTTTATGGCCACGGCAACTGCAGTCAACAAAGACGCGTAAATTATTTTAGATTTACATTTCTGCATTTCATTTGTGCTCGCCGCTCCGCGCTCCGTCCCCCGCAACGCCTTCTAGGCTCTGCTGGCTGCGTTATTGTTGGCAGTCGCTGCCGCCGCAGGCAGGCGTTAAGCAAGACGGCGTCGGCACATAATTTATGCAATTTTTATGATTATTCATTACGAGCCAGGAAGCCCGGCTGCACAGTGGGCTGCTGTACGATAACTACATGCAGGATGGCTCTGGTATCCGTATATAATTTAACTTTGACAAGAATTAGCATCACCACGAGAGCCGATCTAGACATGTCCGGGGAGCAACGCATAGACCCAATTTCCATTCACTGTGAAGTCGGCTTTATCATACTATATAACCTCCTTTTTTATGAGTAAAGTGTGTGTGTTGAATACACGGACGAATCTTTTATTTCAATATTATATTATAATATATACTATAATATATATGTAATATAACAGCAATGGCTTATATTAACGTTGCTCAAGTTCAAAGGCTTCTTTTATAAAATATAGCAAATTCATATTTGCTTTCACTTGAATCTGAAAAGCTTAGAATGATTCGCAGATCAAGTTTAAAAAATTTTATATCGATGTATTGTAAAGGAAATATAAGATAGCAATAAAACTTAACATAAATGATTTCTAAAGAATGATAATTTCAAGGTGCTACAGCAACCTAAAACCAATTTTCAAAAATAGAAATACAAATTAATGGGTTGGTTTCCAGTTTAGTCATTAGACGTCATCTCTAAAAAATAGAAAACTTTTAATTTAACTTTAGGAAATATATTGACCAATAACAATGATTAAGAAAGTTAATATTGACCAACCTGAATTTTCTTTCAGAATTTTTATATGAGGATGATTTTTCCAAAAACACATTTAACAAAACATTTATTATATAATAAAAAATATATACTATATATATATAATATTTATATTAATATACGATATAATTCTTACTAAGTCATCATTTAAATCTTGATTCGATTTTTGAGTTTTATTAATAAGTAGGTAAAAATCAAGGTAACCCAATAGTTTTTGATTTCTTACCTAGAAATATATATAGCACTATTTTGAATAATAAATAGGCAGCGATTTGGAATATATACGATATAGATATAATAGATCCTTTAAAATCTTTACCCGGTTTATAGACACCTGTTTGCACGGTGACCATCCCGGGTTTGTCATGTCTGCGCCGCATTTGTTTCATATTTTATGCATTCATACATTTTTTTTGTTTTCGCCAAACGGAAATGCAACAAAACGTTGGCATTTTTCCTCCTCTCGGAGAAGAACAACGACTCTCATATATTTTTTAACTAATTAGCATTAATTTAACCAACTGATAATCCCCGCGGCGTTCCCCCATTTCCACCTCCATTCGGACCATAGTTTCATTACGTTTCTAGCCCCATCTCTTTCCATTTCCTTGGTCCTGTAGATGAATGTTAATTCTGGCCAGCCCCTGATCCTGCTACTCGCCCTCATTCCGTTTCCGGTCCTCCCGTCGAGCAAGTTGTTGATTTCGTTATGGGCAAAGTTAATAAAGTCATTTGCATCTGCATTAAGTGGATCAGTTGCAGGTGCCCAGATTAAATGCAGTGAACAGTTCTGGTTAACATATTGTATGCACATAGTGATGACCACAAGAGATACCCACAGATTTCATTAAGAAGGTGACTAAATTAACCTCTGAAATGTTTCAATTCACTCTACTTAAGAAACATAAAAAGTAACTATAAAGTAAATAGGGAATTTCAAATTGTTTGGGGCTTCCCTTAGCCCAACATTATAAATCCATAAAGATATTTTTGAAATCGAGAACCCATAACTAACGACGTTGCCTTAACGTCTTCATTTTTCTGTCAGATTGTTGCTTCTGCTAAGAATAGATTCTTTAATCAGGAGTCTTTTCGGACTCTATTTTCTTGATCAGCACCAACAGCCGAGTCGATCTAGCCATGCCGTTGGGAAATTGCAAATATCTGCACTAGATGAGGTACATTTTTTTAGAATTATTGGGAACTCTTAATTTCGTATAAGTTGTCATGACGCCGACTATATTCTATGAGCGAAAATAGAAACAATGCAATTCTGGAATATCCACCAGATAGCTCAAAGACTAAGCAACGTATATACAATTATAAACCAGGACTAACACTATACAAGTCCAATTATACCTTCACAAACAGTTGCGTTTGCTAGCCAAAGTCAGAAGTTAATAGCAGCGTAAATTCCCCCCAAGGTTGATGTGTGATGAAAGAAAAAGTAACCTATTCCCTGGAAATAGAGTCTTAGGATCCACTCGACTCACATTGCTCCAGGAGGACACATGCATGAACTTGGGCTGGAGTAGCAGTCGAAGGCAGAGAAGCCGGCGGAAACGGATGTACAGCCGGGAGAAGTGCTGCATCTGTATGCGTGCATGTGTGTATATGCGACAATCGCAATGCAGGTGGATCCTGCGTAAGTTGCCGCTGTGGCTTCGCTGTGACTTCGCTTATGTCTTCCTCGAGCACGGGAGCCGAAAAGAAATAGGTAAATACTTTGTGGTATTCCTTTCGCCTTTTGTCGCCATTACGCTGAGTGCACTGGCCCCGGCCACGCCCTCTCGGTCCCAAAAGGACGATGATGGAGCAGCGGGGAGGCAGGAACTGTCTCCAGCTGCATTTTTCATAGCCGCTGCTGCTTTAGCGATTTAATTTAATCAACTGAAAGCGCATTTGCAGCTTTACTAACCGCACACACATGCGGAATAAACAGGGACCCACTCACACACGGACGGCTCACACAGGAGGCGAGCATTATCCTCCGTGCTGATGCTTCTCGAATGTCTCCTTTTGGGACATCGCTGTCACTCAACTCGGTCTTCCCCGCCAATCCTGTGGCCGGGATTGAGGCGTCCTAGCTGGCTTCCCTGAGTTTTCCCGGCTCATTGCAAATGAAATTTTTTGCTTTCATTCGCATCATCACGACAACGAGCGATTGGCTTTGCGGGGATTATGTTAATTGCTTGACTAGTTTATCTATTAATGTTGAGTTCATACCAATTTACTAGCCATAAATCGAAGAAACAAAGGAAGTATAAAAGGATAATAACGGGGAGATTATAACATAGAATTTATATTAAATATAAATATAAACTTTATGTTGATCACTGCGATGCAAACTTCTGATTTCTGACCCTCGCAATTAGATATTGATAAAATAATTCGATTTAAATTAATTAAAATTATATATACATAAAATTAATGGTACCAGGTATAACAAAAAAAAAAGATAATAAACCAGCCTCAAACAAGCAAGAATGGGAATTACTTTTCTTACTTTACTTTACTTAATGTCTTAGTCATCTGACTTAAAATGGAGATCCCTTTCCACCAAAAAACCCATCTTGCTCCTTGCCACCTTGTTATTTCTTTCCAGGCTATTAAATATTTATTATAAAAAATCTGGATGAATCTTTCCAAATAGTTTTCTTTCCATTAAGGATAATATATATGTTAGATCGGACCGAATCGGACCATATCTTATAGCAGTCTTAAGAATGATTGGAAGAGTATTTGAAACAAAATTGTATCATTCTGTTCCTTCCATATACTCCGAGATTTGGCAATTTTTTTATGACTTTGATGCAGTTTATTGCCACCCACGGACCATGATAATGATATTTATGAATTTTAGAAATCAAAATATTGAAATCATTATCCAATTTTTACTGAGTCATTATTAAAATTCGAATAGAAATAACATGTAGATAGGAGTTTATAAAACAATAAATCTGTTTAGGCGTAGGGGTAATACTAAACAATTATATAAACATATAAATTTAAAAAGACTCGCAAGTGTAAATGAATAGTTTTTTGCCAAGAACAATATGTGCTGGAATGCTGCTGTTATTTTTTAATTGCAAGTGTAAGTATTTTGAGGAGCGAGGATCCCCGTTCCCTAGTGGCGTCTCCGCAAAGCCCGTCGATGATAATCCCCTTCTGACAGTTGCCCCGCCTGCAGCCTAATCAGCCAGCCCAAGTGCGGGAACACAACACGCAGATTTACACTCCACTACACTGAACAACACAGCCGGGTAAGCAGGCATCCTTGCCTGGCGAAGTGGCGGCAAATTTGCCTGCACATTACCAATGACAACAAGCCCGCAGGACTCGAGTCGGGAGCGGAGCAGCCCTTGCCGGAAAATAATGATCCCGAAACACCAGACACGCAGCGAAACAAAAAGTGCCAGAAGTTGGAGGAAAAAACGGGAGCAGCTCCAGATATGGGAGTACTTTAAAAACTGCACGCTCGCCGCGGCTCCCCGGCTCATCAGCCCATGGCTGCAGGAGGGCTTTCATTGCGAGCCGGGCCCGGGAAGCTCTGCTCTGTGGCAGAGCGCTAAAGTTGGCCTAAGGCCAGCAAAAAACGCTGTGTGATGAGCGGAGGCGGAGGGGGCGGCGGCCCCCTGTGGGTTTACAATTTGTAGCTTTGTTGTTGCGGCTTCCTCTGTCTGTATTTCCCCGGGTATAATTTTCATTTGAAATAGCGCGTAAAATTTGCACGCATTTTGAAGTATAATTTGACATTAATTCGAAGCCCGCAGGACAGAGACGCCGCTTGGCAAGACATTCTATTGGGATGAAATCGAGACGAGTCCTTGAAACTTTCTTCCGGGGACCGAGACTGCCTTGGCGATCGGAAAACTCATTAGAGTGCACCGAGAGTCCGCAGTCCAGCTGTTGCTGGAGAGGGGGAAACCTAACCGCCAATTAAACTCGATTCGTTTCACAACAGATTTGGGTTGCTTTTATTGCACTTCTGCCTCTCATAACCCCTCCGTCCGCATAACCATAACCAAATTTATTTAAAAACTTGAAGCTCGACCAGCGTGCGCACAAGGCACGAAGAGAAGGAGCGGAGGAGAGAGAGGAGAGCTGCTGCACAAATGCTGCCAATTTGGGATCTGGGCGGGCAAGTGGGGCAGCTTCCCCAAAGAATTTCAAACAATGAAGCTCAGCTCTGGTCAAAGGCAAATACCACTGATTGTGACAATCAGCGTGACAATAAAATTGGCGCCCAGGAGCAGGATTCGGGACTCGAATGGGCGTCTGGATTTGGTTTGGCTTGGATGAGGACGAGGACGAGGACTCGGGCTGGGCATGGGATTGAGATCGGAATTGAGGCTAAACGCTGGCAACAGCTGCATCGGGGCGGGGAACTGGGGCAGCTTTAAAAGTTTGACAATTTCCATGACCCCGCAGTGCGACGGAAGAATTTTAAAATTCCAACATGTCAGACTGCCAGCGGGGCACGCAGGCGGCTCGGGAGCGGGCGTGGCCAACGAAATGACAGCCCGGTGACACGCACAGACCAACTGTCACACCCGCTGAGCCCGTGTGTGGGTGTGTGTGTGTGGGTGGTGTGTGTGAGCGTCTAACCCTTGCAAAAATCTTTGCGAAGTAGGATTTTCAGAAACTGCCAGGACAAAAAGGGCACAGGAAGGCAAGGCGAACGCAAACATTAAAGGCACACACAGCGAGATGATGACTTCCCCGCCAGGCATCCAGGCATCCTTGGTCCATTCCGTAGCTGCTTGTACCATTATCTAAGCTAACAAATTGTCAACACGTACAAATGCGTTCACTCAAACGTAAACGGGGTAATAACCATTTTTCGTAATAATTTTATGTCACAACAAATCTAGGTTATATAAGCGCAGCAGCTCTGTTTGCTCATCCTCGAGGACAGGCAGATGGGTCCCGTCAGAGGGTGAGTGCCGAGGGCAGGGCGGAGGAGCGGAGGGGCAGTTATCCTTGCCATGCTAATGTGACATTGAACACCCCGGGCAGGCTTGCCTGGCCCCAGCATATGGGTTAGCACTGTTCCGGCTAAGTGGTTCGGGATAAGTCCAGCCGAGCTCATCCCAAGATAGGGCAGCGTCTGGAGGATCTGTCCAGGCCGAGGCCCATTGACGCAAATTGCTGGCTCCCTCCGGCCCTGCGAACTGCGCCATTGTCCTGTCGGGTCCTGGCAGAGCTCTGCCTGCTGCTGCACCGCGCTAAGATATAAACTAAAGTTGTCACGTAAGCAAAGTTTATGGCCAAAACGAAGCTAAAGAAGCCGAAAGAAGTTGAATTCGCCGAGAGAGAGCCCAGATCCGGCGACTTTGCAGCAGTTTTTGGCAAATGACAGCAGTTCGTTGGACACGCGCCATGCCACCAAATCATCCGCAGACCAGTCCCCGCCCGCCCCGGTGCCACAGTGCCAGGCCGTGCTCTGCGTCACTCCCGATCCCGCCAAGACGATTTCAGCAATTGCGTTTAACATTTAGCTGCTCCGCTGAGCTGCTGAGCTGCTGGTGGGAGGGCAGGGGCGTGGCCCCGCCACAGCCACTGATTGACCAAATGATAGACAGACGACACGAGACACGGACTCGCCGCTCCTCGCCACTTCCCAGGCAGGGCTTACATCTTGCATTTTTGCCTTTGATTGCAACTTTCTTTTTGCCCATTTGGCACGTCCTGGCATTCCGTCGATGCCACTGCCCCGCTTCCAGTCCTCGTCCTCGTCCTCCGACTCAGTCACGGTTAAATATTTCAACGGCGCCTGGCAATTGCGCAATTTGTATCTTTCTGGCAGTTGGCACTTCCCCGCTTCCCCACTTCCCCGCTCCCCCGAAGCCTCGAGTGCGGAAAATAGTCGGAAAGTAGGTCGCGCGCCCCCACCCGGGGCCCTGTTAATAATGCCGTAATCGCTCATTAATATTAAATGGAGACGGAGCTTTGGAAACTAAGCGACTGAAAGATTTTATGAAACCATGCACTTAAAGTCTAGCTATATTCTGTCTTACTATTGCAAGGAATGTCAAGAAAATCTATACTTTAACTAAACTGAATCTCATATAAAAAGGGTCTTTAAAACTGCACATACTTTCCCAGTTGCCAAGCCACTGCCGAATTGCCGAATGTCGAGGGCGGCGCCTAATTGGATTTTTGACAAGTGTGCGGCGGGACGCCCGACATTGCGACAGCTTCGACATCAAGGCCGGCGATTTGGCCCGATTCAACATTTCAGGGGAATCGCTCATGCATTCCGCAAGGGGCCTTTCTACTCTTGCATTTATGAAAGCGAATGTGCAATTTGCCAAATTAACGGACAAATTAGCGCAAAATTTCGCCGAACATGGTCGGGCAAAGTAAGTTTTACTAATTAAACGCGCTTTTAATTAAAACCGAATTGCGGGCAATCCGGCCGAAGCCTTCTCCCCTGGGTCCCGGGTATCTTGGCAGTTCATTAATGTGATGGCAAGGGTCCCGGCAGGATTCCTAATTGAAGGCTGCCACCGCAAGCGTTCAAATTTTAAGAAGCCCAATATGTAGGTATCAATTATTAAGGACCTAGTTGCGGTCCGCTGCCACTTAGCCTCAAAGCAAGTGCAGGGCTCAGATTAGGAAAATATTTGCACACAAGCACGTGGCAGGGTGAAACAAAAACCTACGTTAACTGGGCCTGATTGTATTTGCTTAGCTGCAGAGGCACGTGTGTGAGGCCTACGGTGTCGACTCCGATCCCTCCTCTTGGCCATAATCCTCCCTCGGTGGCTAATAACTGGCTACGCACTCACTTGTAATTCCGCTTGGCCCATTCCAGATTGTCAACACTTTCGAATCGACATGTTTTTTCCTTTAAACACTCATTTAAGACAAAGACGATAAACATGCAAAAAAAAAAATGCTGTCTATAAAGAAAGCAGCCTCATAAATGTGAATAAGTGCAATGTTTTCATAAATTTGCAAAGCAATGTTAATATTTAAATATTATTAAATTTTGAAATAAGCCTAGGGAATGCTTTTCCTTGCAAAGTATTATAACTTTAGTCAGAAGTTGGCAACGCAGGGACGGAGTCATTTCAGATTCTTTAAAGAATATTAATTCTAGAACAGCATCAACAGAGATCTAGCCATGTCCGTCTGTCCGTTTGTCGATTTCTACGGATACTAGTCTCTCAGCATTACAGCTCTAAATGATCTGTTTTGAATGATAGTTCGCAATTCTATGCACGTAGTATATTAGTCAGAGTGCGCCAAGTCAATCGACTATATATATACCTGCCATAGAAACAATAGAAAAATTATTAGATAAAAATGATAACTTCATTGTTTTTCAACATATTTACATCCAGTCCGAGATATATCTATATTTTACGATTCCAGCTATATAGCTTTATAAAGGTCAGATGACTATTTTATTAAGGTGTCATTTTTCATTTTTCGTAATTTTTCAACATTTCGCCTATACCTTAAGAAATAATTGTTTAGTAAAATGTATTAACTCGCTTAAAACTCCGTCAAAATCGGACTACTATATCATATAGCTGCCAGTGCTAATGAATTGGAAAATAATAAGAATACCGACATTAATCTATTGGCTCGACATATAGTTAGTTAGTTTACACTGTTTTAAAATGTTATAAATTTCATCAAAATCGGACAGCTAACTATATAAATAACTAACATAATAATGATCGGAAATAGTAAGATATTAGGAATATCGACTTTGATATTTTTACCAATATGTATACCCATATAACTCAATATACGGTTATTCTTAGGATTTAGAATCAAAGGACCTTATCATATATGGCACTCATAAGAGTTATGTGTAAAATTTGGCCTGTATGTTTTAAGTATAAATGTTTTATATACCTACAGTAAAACCTAATCACATTTCCTAATGCAGCGGGTATTCCTGATATATATATTATATAATAAGTTGAATCTAGCAATAGTCGGAGTGCACAATTAAATGTAGATAACCTAATTTTACTAGGAAAGCATCGCCCACCGGTGAGTAAAACCCACTAGTGCTGCCAGAACTATCAATGCTGCAGAGGTTCAGTGAAATTTAATAATTTAGTGAAGTTTAATACTGTCGGAGAACCCCAACTCTGCCTGAATATAAAAACACGTGGTAGACATTTAGGGTACTATTCCATTTGGGGTATTGTATATTGTCGATTTGAAAAGAAACATTTTATCTCTAAGGAAATATTCTATTTGTTGAGTTTTTTCCTGATTGTAAGCACTCGGCTGGCTTGAAAGAGAAATTACATTTTGTATAATTAAAACCCAATTTGTGCTAATTTGGCGCGTTTGTCTCGTATTACGCGACGAGCCACGCCCCCGCCCTCGCCCACTCCCACTTCCACACCACCTCCGCCTTCATCCAAGGGCGATAGTCGGCAAATATTGTTGCTGAGAGCGAGTTCATCCGAGGGAAGGGAGGGCCATATAGCGGAAACTAATTACGGGCCTAGAGATGGAACCGGCGAATCAGAGGAAAACCTGGGACTGCGAGAGGATAAAAAGACGGAAAGTGCGACTATGAAAATTAATTGAAACGCTTAGACAAAAGTTAGGACCGACAAGCACTTAATGCGTTTAATACAACTGCAGGAAGAGGGAAACATGTGAATAAAGCCGGCGAAAGCTGGAGAGCTGCGAGGCAGCTAGAAGCAATTTAAATCTTACTAATTACTTGGGCGACAAATTGCGCCGGGCGACGGGATAACACTCGGCTGGAGACGACTGGAGTCTCTCCTGGGTCTCCTGGGACCCGGAGGCGTCGCGGAAGAGGTGTCGTCGACTATTTTGAAAAATTAAGTGTCATTTGGCTGTCTCACGGGTTCATTGTTTTCGACGTGTCTAAGTTTATGCAGCAGCTTCCGTTCGCTACCTGGTGTACCCTGGAGTCGAGAGCTCTAAGGGTATTTCGGGACTGTCGACTGCTGATTCCTCTCAGGTAGTGCGAACAATAAACTAGTATTTATTCTGTCTGTCGATCTGGAAACTATAGAATAGATATATAGATATTAGAAGAGATTGGCCCAGAATAGATTAGCCACACAAACTTCTTGAGAATTATTTCAATTCTTTAAACTATGATTGACAGACAATGTATAAAGACGATAAAAACAAATCAATAAGATATTTAGTTGTTGTGAGTCCTTTAGTGCCTGTGTGACCATAGAGAATAACTACATATATATAGTACACATTTATAACTACATATATATAGTACACATTTATAATTACATATTTAATATATATATATGTAGTTAGTGCACATTTACTATATATATGTAATTAGTGCACATTTACTATATATATGTAGTTATATTAATAATATCCCTCTCTGACAATATAAGCAAATAAATTACTGGGTAAGGTGTTTTTCCGAGCGTAAGTACTGCTTACCTCACCCGTTCAATGGGTAGCTGCTAGTCGGAGCACTCGACTGAAGGGCTTTTCGGGTTTCCTGAGACTCAGTTCTTATCCCCGGGCTCCGCATGTTTAATTTTCGCTTCATGGCTGGATTCGGCTTTCGCCTGCAGCCTTAGCTCCGCCGACAATGGCGCTAGTTAAGCGTAATTAACAGGGCGGCTAGCTGAACGTGTAAGTAAGCCGGGGGAGTGGGTGTGGATGGGGCTGGCGGTGGCTGGGAGCTCCCCTGTCCTGGCCATTAAATATGAATACGTCTCTGCCAGGGCCTTTTAATCGTGACAGACAAATTGGGGGGCGACCTTCGGCTTGGATCGATGCGATTATAAATACGCTCCATGGCAGCTCAGCTTCGGGTGATCTGGTGCAGTGGATCTAGCCCAGTACGTTATTGCCTGTCGGCCAATAAATTCCGCTCCGAGTGTGTCCTGTAGCCTGTAGCCGGGCAGCTGGCTGGGCTGCGGCCATAAATTCATAGTTTGTCGCAACAAAAGTTCATTATTTCTGCAGTCTTGGGCAACTTTTCTTCCGGGCAGCCGAAAATAAACAGCAGCCGTTGCCCATCTCCCTGCAGCACCCTCCGGGAACAATTGAAAATCTTTTTAAGTAATTTCCACACGTAATCCAACATTATTGCAGTTTTTCCAGTCCGAGCCCGGCCGGGGAGCGGCGGCTGAACCCCAATACCGTGGCCAGGGACGGCAGAGGAGGCGCAGGATGCAGGATGCAGTGCAACTCCAGCCCTGCCCCTCCGTCCGAGTCCTTCGTTGTCGTAACAAATTGCAGATGGCGCATGTTTTTAATTCATTTCAACAGTTACTCGGAAGGATTCCGTTTTTGCTGTTTGTTATCCATACGGCTCCATCTTCGTCTCCGTCCGCCACCGGCTCCCAGCTCCCAGCTCCCCTTTATTTTCTCAGTAAAACAATAAATGCAGAAGGGATAAGCGGGCCTCCGTATTGAGTAATGTGTGTGCTTATGCGAATGAATGCCGAGAGTAGCATAATTGAAATAGCTAGAGATGGGAAGGGATCGATAGCAGCCAGGCAGGGCTGCACGGCTGCACTATCGACTATCGACGCCCACTCCGGATGGAAGAAATCAATCGGAAACATTTAGTTGCCATTGAATAAGTTACGAGTGCTGGGCAAATAAGCCTGCGACAGAAGCGGCGACGATTGAAACAATTTTCACAACAATTACGCGCCAAAGCGCTCTCCAGAAGGGTCGTTGTTGTCCTCGTCCATAATTGATGCAGAATTTACTCAAAAGCACGTATTTGCCGGCGAATTTATTGCAAATTGAATTTGTTCGGCGATTTCCGGCAGCCTTTCTGGAGTGGAGTGCGGAGTTATAGGGTTGGAAAGCGATTTAGCTGCCTCATTATGAGCTGCTTATTGCATCCCATAAATCCTGAAACGCCCGGCCATAACTCTGCGACGCCCCAGCCAAAGCAGCATTTTTTAATTATGCGCTCAAATCCGCGAAAATTAAAACATAAATCCCGTGTGCTCGCAAAAAAGAACTCCGCGGCACCGAACGGCGAGGAAATTATGCCAAACGCATGCACTCGCGGGTGGACTTGAGCTTGGGGCCAACTGCAAACAACGGCAACGGCAGAGTACGGCTAAGTACGGCGAACGGCGGACGGGGCTAGAGGTCGTGCCTGGCAGCTCATTTTAGCCAAGTTAAGCTGCCTTCATTATGTTCTAAACTATGCTTTATTTGCTCGACTGCCTCGCCCCTCGCCGCCGCGCAGCTACTTCTGTTCGAGGTTGTTGAACATTTATTGATGCTTGGCTTGGCATTATGGCCGCAACACCACTGCAGCTCCTGGGCGGGACTTGCACGCGGGATTAATAAGCGACCGGATCCGCATCCACATCCGGATCCGGATCGCCAGGTCTCGGAGCCAGACTGCCAGCCAGACGATGACGAGCACTTACAACTTTATTAACTGCGCCTTATACCTCCGTAATGCTCCGGGCGGGCCAGGCCAGGCCACTCCATGGGCTTATTAGTTTCGTCGTATTGCCTCGGAAGCCGCTGCTTTAAAATGCAGTCAGCCCTTACTGACTACCGACTGCATCGGCAAGTGGCTCAAGCGCAGCTCAAGGACCTCTGCGAGCTGGAGACGGAGACGGAGCCGGGAGTCCTCGTGCCATTTTGTCAACAGCCAAACAGCCAAAATCGAGAGAAGCGAAAACTTTTGCCGCTGTTTGTTTTCTGGCTGGCTGTTTGTCGTTTATTATTATTATTTCGGTTGCCCGCCATTCACTTCCCACTAACCGTTCTCTAGCTGCTAGCTGCTAGCTGCGCTTTATTTAACTTTGGGCAGTTTGATGGCAGGAAATAGAATTTTAATGGATTTTGTAATATCCTCTCCAGCGGCGGCGACGACAGCCCAACTTTGCGTCTTCCAGACCGCTTTTCGCATATTTTCTGCCGTTTGCCTCGGCTCGAGTCGCTGAGTCGCCGCGTTGCTGAGTCGCTGGATTTTTGCTATTGACATTTTCCCTTTGCTATAAAATAACGGCTGAGAGAGCTGGAAAACACGGAATGAAGTCGAGAGCCAGGCGGATTAATTAAGTGTTTGTGGGCGAAAATGGTTTGCATTTGGTGCCTGCCTGCACTTGGCAGGATTGGCTAAGTAGTTGTCGCCGGAATGCAAGAACCAACTTACCAACCAAGATACCGAACCAGGAGCACCCCAGTAACCCTCACTTATCGCTGCCTGACACTTCAGCTTCCGATCGCCGACTGGCCGGCAATTTAACGTTTCATTAAATTGTTGTCCGGACAGATTCGATTCCACTTGTCGCTGTCCGACGTCGATTGTCTGTCAGCCGTACTAAGTACAAACTCGAAGGAGGAAGCCAGGACTTAAATTTTATTAGCGCCATTTCTCACTTTTCACGGACGACCAGAGCCGGGCGAAGGATCTGTTGACAGGCATTGCCGGCCAAGCAGGCAACTGTCAATGAACAGTTAATATTTTTGTGATGATGTACAATATGTCAGTGACAGGCTGCTCTATAGACTCTATACCCGACTCCCCGGAGGGAGGGACCGGCCAGGCGCCATTTAGTTTACAAATTACACGACGCGCTCCTGTCAGAGGTTGGCTGACACGACACTTCTGCGAAGTCGGCCCACTAATCGTCTCAATTACGCACGGATTTCTCGATTTCCCGATTTCCGATTTTCCCGATTGCCCTAAAAAATTATCAATAAATGCGGCATTCGGAGTGGGAATGCGGAGAGCGGCGCTCCAGGAAGGGGCGGCTATTGGGGGGCAGATAAAATTGGCAGAGACCCGCAGCAATTTTCCGGTTTCGATGTCGGCATTGACATTGTCATCGTCTCCCCGCCTCCGGGATTCCTCGACTTGACTGCGTCCCCTTTTCGCCATTCATCAAGGGGCGCGAGGGGCGTGGCAGGACGGCGATGGCTGATGGCTGATGGCTGATGCCTGAGATGCCCGCAGCTGGTGGGCTGCCTTTGATCGCTTGGCGTTTTTGTAGCTCATATTTTGTCCCCGCTGTCCTGGCCCGCCCCCAGTGCTCCACCCGAGCCGGCTAAGAAGCATTTTTGCCACTTTTTTTTACATCTGTCGTCCTCCCCTGCCAGCGCTGCGAGGGGGGGTCTGACGTTGATGATTTTTCATTGCTCGAGTTTTAATTTTACACTTGAGTTGAGTCCGACGCCGCAACTGCTCCCTTCGGCCCTGTGGCAAGCCAGAAGTTAAATGCACAGCCCCACTCTGTGCCGAGGCCGAAACCAGTAAATTAGAACCAATGTGGCCCATGCATTGCCGTTTAATCGATATGGCCCGCTTTAAGCTGCCTCTGCCGAGTTCACCGAACCTTAAAGCCGCTCGTCCGACCCTCGACCGAGTTCCGCTTTAAACTTTCCTCTTTTCGGCTTGCAGGATTGGACCGGGCCAGCCTGTGATTTATGGCCGCGTCGCGAGCTGCTTTGACACCGTCCGACATTTGACAAGAGCCCTGGCAGCACTGCTCTGGCCCAGACCCTCCACCCGACCTCCGACTCCCCCTGAGAGCCACGTTATGTAAATGGCTCAAAGGCTGCCCGGCAGCCGGCTCTTTGCGCTTGTTTAGCAGGTTGCAGATAATTCATCGCTGACATTGCGTACCAATTTAAGGGTTGAATGATTCGCCCAGCAGGAGCCGGCGAGTCCCCAGCCAAGGGGTTATGGCTGCCCCGGCAGGAGCGGACAGGAGGGGGCAGGAGGGGGCGTGGCTGTCTGCTGCTAACTGGGAGCGGCGTCTGGCCCTTGTGGCCATGGCAGTGTCAGTGGCAGCGACGGCGACGGTGGCCCCGGGAGACACGGCTTTTGTGGCTAGTGATTTAGAAAAAAGGTCATCCGGCAGAAGTTGGTCGGCAAGCTTCGTCGGTGACATGTGTGCCACCTTTGGCCCCTGCCCCCTCCGGGCTGCTTAATTAGACACGTGAGTGGGGAGAGAGCCCGGGTCGCTTTTTTCAGGCTCTGGGTTGAACTCTTTAAGGCATATTTATGGGGCTCGCCACTCATGTGGGTTGCTCTTAATTGCAGCAATTGAAATTAAGTGTTGTCCTTTTTGGCCAAAGCCGGAATGGGGTCTTGGTAGTAGTAGTGGGCAGACAATCCGGGCCTTTTATAAGCTCGTTTTGGGCTATCAAAGGGAGGGAGGGATCTGGACGAAGGGGGATTACAAGCCCCATTGTTTTGAATGCTAATGAGGCCATCTTGGCAGATTTGAGCTGTTAAATATTCAATGGATTAGCGGACTAGGCCCGGGAGTCTTACATTTAAGTAGACTTTCCTTTAATTTCAAAGTTTCGGCTCCATTTCCATGAGCTCCCAGCAAAGCCTCGCCAAACTTTTCACATATCAGCTGCCGAATTTCCGGGCTCTGCTCAGCCCCCCAGGTAGTCCCCTGACCTCGTTCGGAGTGGCCAGCAGCCGGCCATTGCATGCTGGAGTCTGAGATACGAGGGCCAAGTCAAATGCCTTATGACAGTACTCCGACCCCTGGAAGTATGGCGGCAGGGCGATGCCTTGGGAATGGCCATTAATGATGGACACGTGACCGTGCAATGATTTCCAGCTCAGCCTTGTCACATGCGTTGTTGGAGACAGAGAAGTCCTTCCGCCGGCGAGTGACATAACGGCGCTCCTTGAAGGATGCCTCGCTTCGTTGGTCAGTCCCCCGGTTGGCTGGCTGGAGATTGGAGTGTGTGTATTTGGTTTCAGCCAACGTGCAAAGCTGCCGTTGATCCTTTTTGCTCCTTAGCATTTTCATTGCTCCTGCTGGGCTGCCTCCAGCCCAGCCCGTGCCATAACTGGCTGCTGCTGTGGCATTTGTTGTGTGGCTCGGATTACGCGCTTCACTTAAGTGTGCTCAGTCGCTTCCGTTTCCTTTGTCTCCAGATGGGGCGGGACTCGAGCCGAGTGTTCTTGGGTTTCTTCCTGGGCTGGGAGCGTGTGGATTTCCACGGCAGGAGCTGCGTCGGGAATGTCTCCATTAATGAGGGGATCGCTTCGCTGCCTCTGGTTGATTGTGGCTGACAATTTAAATTGCTCCACCTGGGGAGGTGAGGATTGGCCAGGCCGCTGCTTGAAGGCTTCAGCAACGAACGTCTGTGAGCCAATCCCCAAATCCCTCTAATCACTGACATCCGATGATGCCACACGCCTCGTTAATTCCCGTCCAAACGCTTAGCCCGGCCAGCGGCAGTCACCGGACATGTGCGTCTCATTAAAGCGGCGCTGGCTGCAAAAAATGTGCGAGTCCGGCAGAAGTTGACCAGAACTCCGATGCACGCCCCCACGGGGTTGCAGCGCAATTTTGTGCCGGGAGAAAGAAAACTAATTTCGGCGCAAATTAGTTTCGCACCTCATAGAACGACGCGACAAAGCCATTGAATGGGTCCGGAATGCGCCCGCTCGGGCTCGGGCTTGGGGCGGACCGGGTGGATAGGATGGATAGGGCTTTCTTTCGCCATCGCCATCCGCTCCGTATGCGTGTGTGCACTTAATAACCTGATCGAATCGCCAACACACAAAACCCATTGAATTGCCAAAATCAACAGGGCAGCGTGCCTCCCCGAGCCTCAGAGTGCCCCACTGCCCACAGCTCCCACTCGGCGCAGTCTCTCCGGCAGCTGAGCTGGGGAAAGCGCAAAATCACTGAATCACAATAATGCCTCAATTTCCGTTGGTCCGAGTCCTCTGCCTGCGAGTCCTCGAGTGCAGGAGCTCGAGCGGCGAACGATGGAGGCTGGGCGGGCATCGGCGTAATGAAATCGCATTCAATTAAACATAACACAGACGAGGGCGGGTTGGGCGCACGGGGGTGAACCAGTTGGATTGAGCTGCTCCGAGCTTGGGGCTGACTTTGAGGCCCTTCCCCATCCCCCCTCTCTTGTTGCGTGCATTCCTTGCATTTGTCGAGGAGCCAGGACCAACGTGGCCACTGCCCCGGGCGGCGACGTGGGAATGACTTTTTATTTTCGCACGTTTACTTTCAATCTCTCAATGGCCACCGACCTGGTCGGCCCACAAGAAAGCCCAGCGCAGGAAGGGCGGAGTGGAAGAGTGGAAGAGAGTGGATGAAAAACGATGGCCCTGGAGGCCGGCAGGTGATTTCATCCTAGATTTCTGGGTCCTCCTTTTTGGCACGTTAACCCGGACTGAGATTGTCTTCCATTGCTGCCGAATCGAGTGGCACGGAACAAAGTCGAGTGGATCGAGTGGAAGGCAGGGATTGCCAGCTGTCTGGTTGACGGTCCAAGTCGGTTGTGGTTCAGCCTGGCCTGAGCCAGATGAGTGATCCACCTCCGAGGCCCTGCTTGAATGGCCTGCGACTTTCAATAGTTAAACGCTTCCAGACAAGCTCCGCCGGAGAACTGAGAGCTGAGAGCTGAGAGCTCAAATTGTGTTGGGCACATCCCGGAGTCTCATAAATATTAAAATGGGAAATTTCACGTTTTATTAATTTAGTGCCGGCACTAAGAGTAACTGCAAAATGTAACGGTAGCCTGCCTGCCCGGTAGCCATCTTCCCTCCCGTCTTCCCTGGCACTCCGTTTGCTGCTTCCGCTTCCGCTTCGACTTCGGCATCGGCTTCCTCGAAGTGCGAATTATGCAAGAAACAATGACACAAAATGGCGTCGCCGTCGGAGGCAACTGTGCCGGGAAACGGGGAGGAGCTGGCCAAGAACTAAGCAACATCGTTCTAGGCGGATGTTGCTTAGTTTTTGGCCAAGGATTTGCATAAATTTGCATTTGCGCCGCCCTAATTGAAAAACTGTTGTGCGCCCTCCGACTTGTGACACTTTAAAGCGAAGCGCATAAATTATGCAGACTGCAGGGGCGGGGACTCGGTTCTGGCTCTGCCTGGCTTATGATTTACTCGACGCCTGGCTGCAGCTAAATCATTGGCGAATCTGTTGCATGAGTGCTCTCCTGCGGCATCGAGGAGGTGACCAAGGAGACGGCCGAGTGCCCTGCCTGCCTCGCATTCTCGCATCCACCTCGCCGGCGATATGTCGCCGCGACATTAATGAGCTGTCGCTGGAGTTCTTCCCGCTCCGCTCTGGCAGAATGTAATTTTAGTTCGGCAGCTCCTCGTCTGCGCTGGGAAATTGCAGTTTCACACGTGCTTCCCATTAAATGAAACGATTACAGCGCGATCTCGAGTCATAACGAAAATTTATTTGCAACGCACTTGCAACTTGCACTTGCCCCTGCGAGTGTGGAAATATTATATGAGGTTCGCGGCTTTACGAGGCAGCTCTGCTCCTTCTGCTCGGCTAAGTTATTTGTGGGAATGGCAGCCGGCTCCGTTCCAGTCGCTGGCACTTCACATAAAGAAGTTTGTCATAAATTATGGATACTAATGAGCTCTATGTGCAGTCATAAAGCATCTTCTGCCCTCTGTGATTTCTATAAATCTAGCTATATCTGTAGCTGGCGAAGACCTCGGCAGCCTGGCTAAAATTTTAATTGGCCCTGGCGGCAGACTGTGATTGCAGCGCATATTTATGGGCGGAAATCAAACGGCTTCTTTTGGAGTTGACAGCCCGATCTTTGGGCCAGGTCCCATGTCGGGGCTAATTAACAGTTAATAGCCACGGAGGGGCAGGGGGACCTTTGACCGGGGTTCAAGTACTGCAGCGAGGAGCGGGCTGCAGTCGGGGAATGCCAAGCACGGACCCTGGAGCAGGGACAGCCAAATTAATTATGCATTTATGTCGTTGCAATGTGTCCCCCGCACTCGCTCACGCACTCTGCGCTCCACTGCGGCACACACACTTCCACACAATTATAACAATGAGGGCCTCGTCCTGGCCGCAGGACCGAAGGACAGAGGACGGCCCAGTTGACCGCAAACAATAAATGCTTGCAACTAAATGCACTTTAGGGGGCTGCCGACGTGAGTGTGTGTTTGAGCCGTACGCAAATTAAGCACGACGAACACACAAAATGGAAGTCGTCCTGGCGGGACACCGCACACCACACACTCCCACTCCCCCACTCCCACTCCCATCCCCTTTCGCCAGGCCAGGCTACTCGGCTGAGACATCAGGCCAACCAAAACGTGTCATGAGTGATGTTGTTTCAATTGCTGATTTAATGCGGCGCCCCAAGGGAGTGAACCTGACGGGACTGGGAATGGGAATGGGACTGGGACTGGGACTGGGAATGGGAGTGGGTATGGGAATGGGGAATGGGAGTGGGAGCGGAGGCCTGCACTTTTGGCAAGACAAGCAACATGCATCTTCTTGACAATGCGACAAACGATGACGACGACGACAAGGACAAGCAACATGGGATGCCCCATCGAAGGGGAGACAAACAAACAAGCCAGCCAAGCGACATATATCAACAGAGCAGAGCCCCCAGCAGCCAGAACTGCCCTGCCTCGGATCGCACCGGCAGCCGTGCATCCCGGCCGGGACAGGGAGGCAAGACAGCCATCGTACATCAGACCATTTGCTCGTCTGTCATTGTTGACTGCACTTGTTGTGCTCCGGGCAGGCGGCGGGCGCATTGAACCACAGTGGGACTGGAGAGTCCGCGAGTGGTCACGGGCAGTGCGATACCTAGGCATCCTAGTCCTAGTCCTTCCTTAAAGAGCAAGTACTTTTATATTTGTATTTTGATCATGGAACTTACAATGCGTTTGGTTTTTTAATTGTTTAATACATCCGTTTTATACAAATTAAATTAACCCAAACCAGAATGGAAGAGGATAAACACTTGCTCGTGAATCCAATTCTATATTATTATATTTGTATTTTGACCATGGAACTTCTTAATTTTTTAATACATCTTTTTTTATACAATTTAAATTAACACAAACCAGAGAGGAGAATGATAAAGGATAAACACTTGCTCGTGACTCCAATAGATAATTTCCAACCAGCACTCGGCCCACTGTGCCCGCTTTGTTTTTACTTAACGATAATGCGGGGACGTCGGAAAGGGTTAACCCGATGTTTATGTTTTAGTTGCTCTTGCCGGAGTAGTTGCCGGAGCCTGTCTTTTGTTTAAAGATGATTAATAGCCAATGTCGCTGGATGCAGAGCTCAATGCATTTCCATTACCAGCATCATCGCCATTATCATCGTCATCATCACCAGCGGCGGGGCGGACTCACCTCCCCAGCTCCTCGTCAGCTTTTTGGGCAAATTACTCAACACGGCCAAGGCACTCTTCAGGACTTTCCAGGGGCGGACTGCTGCAGACCGAGTCAAAGTCGTTTGCTATTCATTAATACTCTTAGTTTTTACAACTGCCCCCTCGGAGCCCCCTCTGCTGACCGTGTTTGCATTGGCCAACGAGTTGTCGAGTTCTTCTGGCTGCTGATAATTAGCTGCACTGTCTGTTGGCTGTTGTTTCTTCTGCCCCAGAAGGGCCCCGCCAGATCCGCTGCCCTTCTTGCTGCAGCTTGTTTTATGTATTCTGTGGCTACATTACTTCCGTTGATGTTTATTCTTGGAGCTGTTTGCATTTGACAAATGACGTTTTTGGCATTGTGCAACGTCAACGCAGGGCCGCCGCCGTCTTCTCTGTGTCCTCCTCCCGACTCCCTAGGAAATCGAAATTATTTTTTGAGTTATTGCAGCAAGATCTCTATGTCCGCTTGTCCGGACTCGTGTGATAATTAATTTCACAATTTCAAAGGAGGCTGAACCTGTGGAAGGTAGTAATCAAGGTTATATCTTCGCATATCTGGGGTAACCAGGGCATCTTACGTGTTTGGAGTGTAACTCGGTGGCCAAAGTATCCAAGCATCCTCAGAAATTATTTATTAAGCCATCCAACTGGAGCCGAAAACTTTTCCCCGCCAACTCGCCCAACTTCTTGTGCTTCTACTTGGGAAAACTTAACTCATAATTTGCTGTTATTTAAAACCATTCATTTCCGCTCATTTTACTATGACTTCCTCGCTGGGCTGGGTCCCACTCCGGGCTGGGTCCCACTCCGGGCTCTCAACTCCCTCTCACAAATTGGTGTCTATTTTTGATGCGCTTTCCCCTTCACACTATCGAATTGGGGGAGGTGGGCGATTGCTCTTTGCCGGCAAAGAGCCTGTGCCGGTCCTGCTGAATTCCATTAAAAGTTTTACACGAAAAATAGTTGCACACTAAAAAGCTATAACTGTAAAATTATAGTGCCCAGCAAAGTTGCCAGCTAGTCGTGGAGTCGTGGAGCAAACAGCAAGTGCAATAAACTATCAAATGGGCGGCGAGTCCTTGCCTTATTAATAATTTTTAATTTCCTTGATGACTTCCAAGTTATTAAAACCCGAACCGGGCAAGGACCTCCGTGGGGCAACCACTGTGTAACACTATGTACTGCGGGCTGCCAAGGCGAAAGTCCATTCCAGCCGCCATTTGGGCCAACTTGCTGATGACTTTTATGCGTTCTCCGTTTATTTACATATATAATTATTGCAACTGCCGTGCCTGGTGGCCCTGTTTTAATTGTCGTTTGTGCGATTGTTTGTTTTCCCAGTGGCCCCTGGTCCTCGTTGTGTTTTAACGACAGCTGTCAGCCTTTTGCACTGAAGTTTCCGAGCTATAATTACGAATAATTTGACTGATTGGTTATGTGGTGGGCGAGAGGCGAATGATACTCTGGTCGGCAATGTGACAATTACTGTTTCGCATCGAAGGCGGGCTAATATTGACGATAAATCGATGTTAATTCCAGGGAGTGAAGTGTGTCATAGGCACAGCTGCCATTCTGCATTTTCCAGATAAATCCGAGTTTTCTCGGTCAGACTTTGCCGAAAAAGTCCCCCAAACAACGGAATTTTGATACTTTTAGATTTTCGAAATATGTATATATACATATGTATTTCAGTAGGGTGTTTCCTTGCACCATTGATCATTACTTCTGTGGAGTGTGTGTTATTTTCACATTATTTGTTAAAGAATATGTTAATTTATTTCTCTATTTTAATGAAATATATTAATCAAGCTTAGCAGAAATGAATAAACATCTTTTAATTTAAACAATTACACTCGCATAACAAAATCAAAAATAAAAGTACATATGTACATATATTTGACTTAGTGTTACACATATCGATTCAACCATAAGTGCGATCGATTTTGTTGAGCGAATCTTATTGGTCATTTAATCAGAGGATTTATTCAACTTTGTTTGGGGGATAAAATTGGACGCTAGTCGATTTGACTGTATTCTTCATTGCAATAAAATTTAGTATTTGAGGAACATAGTAGATATACTATATTATAAACATTAACGGATAATATATTATAGAATGAAATGGATAATATATTATATAATAAAACTGCAGGGTGAATAGTCTATTATTAAAATAAGTTTAAGATGTATCGATAATAAATCGATAAAAGAAGCATCGAGATCTGCGATCTCTACTTTGCCGAGAGCCGAAAGCGAGCACTTTTTGTATTTTCGTGAAAGAATAAAGAACACTTAATATATAAAGAGCCTATAATCTGAAGTATTAGAGGTCACCATCAGTTTTTCGCTCTTCAAGAGACTTTTTGCCGATTCCCCGACAACTGTGATGAATCAATACTCAGACAGATGGCTGATACTGCGACTGATTGCCCACCTCCGAGTAAACAGGCACACCTTTCCGGGGAGAGGACCTTCCGTGGGCGGAGGACGAAATAAGGCCGGAAATCAACCCACAGCCCGCGGCTCCAATGAAGAAGTAAATAGAATGCAGTTAATAAATAAACAAATAAATTTAAAATACATAAACGGCCGCCTGTCCCAGCAGGGTTGCCCAATCCGCATTTGACCCGGCAAATTCGGGAATTTCGGCGCAGGGTGAAGGTGAGCGCTGTGGGCGGAGGGCCAGCGAGGGGAGAGTTGTTTACTCACCTTCGGTCTATAGCTCGAGGCAGTGTTTATTTTTGCAAAATATGCTGGGCACATATTTACACAAAGTACATATGTAAGCCCGTCTCGCACAACGCCCGGCGCGGGTATAGAGCCGTCATGCGTGGCCTCTGCTCCTCCCACCGCCGCTCTTCCAATTCTTTTTGGCATTTTGGCCTCGGCTTTAAATTGCTTTGGTCCTTAAGTGGTTTGTGCCCTGTCGCATCCCTCTGCCGTTGTCCTTCCCCTGCCCCTGCCCCTCGTCGCAGGACCACGTGTCGTCGTTTGCGTTCAACGCAAATTACAAAATGTTTGTTTAATTAGAACTTGTGCGTGTGTACAATATATCCCGTCAGCCCTGCCTGGTGAATATTTTAAGCTATTGAAAATATGAGCAAGTTCTATCCCACACTTGCTAGGTTTGTGCGTAGATTTTCATGTATCCATGTATATAAGAGGTGATTTTGATGGATTTGGTAAAAGGCTTGGCCTCGCATAAACGCACGCACTGGCGACGCTGAAGAGGGCTGCCCACGAAGCCCATTGACTACGGTCAACTTACCCGGAGAGTGGCCTCTTGTGCGGTTTCCACGTGCAAATTTCAGCCGGGCTCGCATTCCGTGCTTCTTTGCCGGGCACATACATTTGTATAATTCGATTCGTGTTTTAATTTACTCGGATCTCGGGGCCCGGGATGGGTTCGTTGGGCCAGAAGTGCTGTGTGGCTTTTTGAGTGCTGCGAATGCCGGATAAGGTGCGGCGGAGGGAGCTGTATTAGGTGAGCCTCGATGGCACTTGGGGCCTGGTGGAGTGCTGCCCTCGACTGAGGACTTCAGCCCAGCCAACGCCAAGCGGCGAAAAATTTGCATTGATTAATTAATCGGCTCTAAGTGCCTGCATTAGATGTGGTTTGCTTGGCAATTTGAAAATTCCCCCTGAGTCTCACATCTGCCTGTTTCTGCGAATACATTTAAGGATTTTGAAGTGAGAGAAGAACACCGTACCGTATTCAAATAAAAAATTAAATCCAACAAAATTACACTTTATATCACCCCAGTTCGAAACCCCGGTTCGATACTAGACTAACCATAAGCGAGAGCAAGCGGGATAGAGTTATATGATATTTATTGTGCAAGAACTCCCATGTTTATTATCCGATGTAACTAAAATTTTAAACATAGCTACACACATATTAAAATATTTTTTTGTTAGTTAATCCTAGGGGTGGAGTCCTTCAATTTATTACTCTTGATTATATGGGAAGATTATTTAGCATTCGGACTGCCATTTTCTAGATTTGTTAAGTCCTCACGAGTTCGAGTTCAAACCATGCAGGAATGCATATAATTAATATATATATCTATATTCGGCATCCAAATTATAATACATTTTGATTTTAATATTAACAAAACCATATTTAAAATTATGGCTTTGGAAAGGTGCTTGTTCCAAATGTTTATTCAGAATTACATTTTTAATGTTTTTCATTGGAAGCTTTTTTAGCAAACTAATTACCTTAAATGATTGCGAGTTTTCTGGCAATAAAAATAGACTAATACGCAATTAGTAATCACCAATTAATAATAATGAAGTAAATAAAAATGTTCTAGCATTGTAGCAAAATAATTAAAAATACAAAAATGTTGATATAGGTAAGGTATCTTTCAAATTAGCTGAATGATGATTTTATGAATTTTTCAGAATATCCCTTTTTTAATCCTAATTATTTTTTGAGGATTAATTTTTCTAGAATATATTAGTTAAATATTGCTGGCCTAACAAAGCTTTTGTTGTGTTTTTCTTCGATGCAAAGACTCCTTTCGGTAGTCTTTCTCATTAACGGACTTTGAATATCTCATTTCCAATGGGAACTCTTCCTGATAAGATGAAAATTACATTAAATTACATTTATCTCGATATAATGTCTATTTACTCCTAAATATATACAGCATTAAATGAAAAATGAGACCAAATCCGTTTAGTTTTGATTTTTATATTAAGGGTTCATCTTTCCCTTAATATAAAGTGTTTTTTGCCATGCGAACTTGTTATCAACTATAATTAATTTCAATTATAAATTTAAATTATTTTTTCTATTTCCCAATATTCTGACTAAAAGTATACCTTTAATGTACATATTTCGTAATGTGCACAGTTGATAAAAACGATTTGTAAATTTTTAGCTGTGGAAATGTTACGCAAAAACTAAAGTCTGCAAAGAAGTTTTTAACATTTTTAAGGAAATAGGAAACGCTTTCCTGATTTCCGAACGATATTTTCTGGATATTTAGCTCCGAAGCTGTAAGTCCTCATTATGGTCCAGCAATACATATTTCCGCATAACGCGGCATTTCCGATGGCCGCTGCTGGAAATGGCGGCCAACACACAACAAGTTTTAATGTACTCTCCAGCCGCGAGGATGCAGTCCAGGACTGCAGTTCAGCAGGGGGTTGGAGCAGATTTTTGGGGCGGATGCTGTGGGGTCGTTTTGCTGGAAAAGTTGGACAAGTTTTCTGGTTTAGTTGTTCGCAGATTGTTCGTTTGCTTTGGCGATTTGTCTGTTGGCGCCTAGCTAATGGCGGATAATGGCCAGACTTGCTGATGAATTTGTTGTTTTCTTTTCATTGCAGGTGAGTTCCCCGATAAAAACTTGCAGAATAATTTCAATGAGCTTGCGGAAGGGTAAAGTATTGAATTCTAAGCAGTGTATTTCAAGGACCTCGCATGTCAGGAGAGCTATGTTTCGGTTTGCATGTTTCAGTAGTCCTTATTACTTCTATTATTTCCTAGTCACTAATCAACCAATAAGTCCCCAAAGCCATTCAACAAAGTGCCTTCCGATCCGAGTATCCTTATAGAGTGTTGTCCACAATGAACCTTAGTTTTCGACGTGTTTTGGTGTGCTGGGGAGTTCTATTCCGATTGAAACCGTCCAAAACTGAGGCCAACTGTGAGGCGTGAGCGTCTACAAACAATAAAAAATGCTGTAACAACGAAGCGCGTACTGTTTAGTTAATGTATATTGCAGTTCTCACACATGTGTACGTACACTATTATTATTTATGCTTTGACTTTGGTTTTTTGACGCATTATTATCTTATTTGCCTTACGGTCAGTACACGAAATTTGGTATTTGTTTGATTCGTCACGAAGTCCAAGGATATTCGCAACAATATTTCACCACAACAAGTAAACAAATGAAACATGGCAGAAAACGAATACGAATACGTACCGTATACCGAAACAATAAACAATCTACTCGATATACTTTACCCGATATACCACAGATATTCAATGCAACAGAAAAAATGCGGATTTAATTTCGCAAATAGAACACAACACTGCAAACAATGCTCGATCACATTGCAATACAGAGTTCTCCTTCCGTTCTTTATTCTTTATTATTGGAACCGTTCAGTTTTGTTTTCTGATTTATTATCGGCATTTCAACTCCGAACCATTTACTTTGTTTGCCCGCGCTTAAATTAGCGTGTCAACAGTGCCGGAACCGAGCAGGCAAAAAACCGGAGAGCTGTCTGCAAAAAGTGTTTGTGAAAAGTGATAAATTGGCAGTGCCAAGTGTGCAGTGTCCAGTGTTCAGTGTGCAGAGTGCAGAGTGCAGTGCCAATGCCAGTGCTCAGTGTACAGTGAGCCCTGCTAGGTGTACAGTGAAGCGTGGTTAGCGGGGACAACGCGGGTAATAACGAAGCTGCCATTAACGCTTTGATTTATGCATTTTACAAGCTATTTACTTAAATTTATATGCATTCAATATATCAAATCGTTCCCCTTCTTTTAAATTACTTTTTTAGCGTTCTGTTACTGTATCTTTCGTTGTTTATTTTTCTATGTGCATGGGCTTGTGTTCTGTCCCTTCTGGCTTGCAGTGTGCTCGAATCCTGCCTCTCTTGCATCAGCGAGGATAATTGTTAGCGGAGCGAGTTCGGCAAGTAGTAATCGGCAAAAACTATACGTTACTCCCCATACATAGCGGAGTGCCTCATTTGTCTACTGGTTTGATTTGTCACACATCCACAGCCCCCAATAATTGCAGTCGACCGCAATGAATGCCAAAGTATGTATGTCCTGCTACAGATTGCATCCTGTTTGACCCAACGGAACCTAAGCTTTAAACATGGCTGGAGGTATATAGAACATATATATGTAAAGCGTAGTCTTTCTGATTTTTTAAGACTGACATCTACATGATAAAGTTGTCCTATATTTTAAGTCATATGGGTTTATGATGAAAAATAGCGAAGGTATGTCAATTTTACTATTAAATTTCCTAAAGGAAACTATATGAGATAGTCGTCCGATTTTGATCAAATTAAAGAGATATTTTTAAAGCCGTTTAAAAGGATATGTCTCGGAGAATATATGCAGAAAACTATGAAGTTATTATATGGCTTCTAATATAGTTATATATTACCTGAAAAATAAAGAAGACAATTCGACCTTTAACACAGATAGTTCTAAATCTATGAGGCTAGTTTGCGTAGAAACTGACATAGATAGATCGAGTCGGCTGTTGAGGCTGATCAAGAATAGTTGTATTGTGTCTTCTTCATGTGCAAATCTTCCTACTGGAAATAAAATATCCTCTGCAAGAGTATAAAAATTCTGCATAACACAGATTGCCATGATATTGGCGTTAGTGGGCTTTGCCAAATTTCAAAACAATCTTGAAATGCTATCTCCAAATTTGGTCACTCTTATAGTCTTAGATCTGTGGCATTATAACGACAGAGGGACATGGATAAATCGATAATCGAAATATAGCTGCCAAAAAAAGATGTGTCAATTTATATGACAAAATTAACCTTTTTGCCTTATATATAAATGTGTTATGCCTCCAGTACTGCATTAAAATTGGGAACGGTTGGGTCAAATGGCAAACTGCTATGGCATAAAAGCCTCGGCTTCCCGAAGATAGCATCCTTTCGCTCCTCGGAATGTCCTGGCTTGGCCTCCATAAAACCTATCAAATATCCTTAATAACAATATTAATAGTGGTGATAATCGTAAAAACGCATTCAACTGCAATTGTGTGGAAACCCAATTGAGAATTTACGACTGACGCTCGTTTTCAATCGCACTTTTTGCCGGCTCCTCCTGTTTACCCGTTTTTCAATGAGTCATGCCAAAGTTGAGGATTCAAATGAGCTTTTAATAGAGAGTTATGGCGGGAATAGTTTCGCACCGAATCGGCGATGCTGGCAGCGACCTGGCTGAGTGGGTTAACCCCTCGTAATCCCGCAACTTGGCCCGGCTGGGGGAGTGGGAAGTTATGGCACAAAGGGAAATGTAAATGCATTTTTCTTTGCCAAATTTATTGCCCAAATAAATTATCGTAATAATATCAAATAAAAAGCGGCGAACGGGGGACGCAAGGAGAGGGCACGCACCGGGGCCAGAGCTAACGGTTATTAACATATGCACGAACCGAGAGACAGGCCGACGTGCGTCTGAGCGAGAGGGTGAACCAGCCAGGGAAGGCTGGAAGGAGTTTGCAGGAAGCTAAGTGGCTCGGCGGTCTCGGGCTAAGGGGCCCGGGCGAGGACTTTCTGTTCTGGAACAAAAATCCTCTGCATGCACAATTTAAGCGGGATTTATGGCTGGCAATATTGCGAAGAGCAAGATTTTCTCGGAGCATTCCGCCTGTGTGTGTGGGGGGACGGGGCAGGGAACTGCGGGGGCGGCACTGGAGCGAGCAGTTCGTCGATTGTGCGTGCGAGAAATTAAATTGCCAAATGGTCATTACCTTGGAGCAGAAGGGTTTAGGACGCTCTGAGGCTGTGAAAATTGCTAAATTATGTTAATCCCTCAACTCCTCCTCTGGGTAGGAATATTGAAAGACGGCCGGGCCTTCGAGTCGCAGCTTTAATGCATATTTTACCACCCTCCCAGCCCTGACCCTCCAGCCTGCCACCTGCCATTATCATTATGCCCGTTGTCCCCGGAATTGATTGAGGAATTGCCGGGCGGGTCAAAGTGTTGGCAGCGTGTGCAGCCTAAAAGCCAGGAAAGGCAGAGACCCGGGTCCCACCATTTCTTTTGCACTTTAGCCCGATTTGGGGCGAGGAGCTGTCTTTGTTCGGTGACCCCTTTTTGTGCCGGGCTCATGCAAAAGTTATTGCTTCAGACACAACAATGGCAACCCTGCCAGAGACAACGGCATACATGAGCATTGTGCCTTCTGTGCTGTGCTGTGTTGTGTCTCTCTAAATATTTAATATATATCGTTGCCATTGGCACTTGCCTGCTGGGCGGAGCGGACTGAGTCGGGTTGTGCCTGATTCAATTTTCTCTTGCGAGCTTTGGCACAGATTTATCGCTTATTAGAAAGCATCCTGGTGTCGAATGGAAGAAAGGAGCGGCTTACGCCTTAGAGCAGATGATTAAAGACGGAATCCATGTGGTGCTCCAGCTCCTAAGGCCTCTCCTCCGACGGCATGCTGAATTAAACCTCTTATCAGCCAAGTTGGCCGTAACGAAGGCAACTCTGCGCGCCACTCGCTGTCATTTCAAAGTCAAAGCCATCCAGCCACGATTAGTAACACAATCATAAACTTATCCCGGCCGCCGCCAAAGGACCACGGGCATCGGCAGGAGCCTCCCTTGCAATATCCATTATCCTGTGTGAACGGCATCCCGGCTGACAGTCCATCCAGGGCGGCCATTATTATGATAAACATAAAGGAGTCCCTTCGTCCTCGGCCACCCTTTCAGCCACCCTTTCAGCCCACTTCCAACTTGTTCGCCCGTCGTTTAGGCCATTGAAAAGTTAAGTCGCGTAATCGATTGATTCGCCTGGGCGGTGATTCCGATTTGCGTTTTCAAGGTGCGTCCGAGGCTGTAAACTTCGCCTTCGCCTTTGCCCTCCTCGCAGCTCCTCGCAGCTCCTTGCCTTTGTGCTCGAAATTGAGATTTATTGCAGAATTTGAATTATAATGCAATTTATAATATAAAATGGCAGCCGCCTCGGAGATATTGAGCATGATAATGATGATGAAGCTGTGCAAGGGTTCCATTGAGAGGAGAGCCGGAGACGGGCGTGGTCTTTGTTGCTAATATTGTTGATTCAATTTGACTTCTGCTGCAAGGATAGCTGCCATCGTTCGTCCTGCCGCCGTCGCCGGCATCATCTGCCGCACAAAAGCCGTTGGAAATCGCTCGGATTTGAGGACGTATTAAAATGACAAGCTCTCGGAATTAATTTCGCATTGTCGAGCGACGGCTTCAGCGCCCAGACGCCAGACTACTATTAGCCTGATTATTGGCCGGGCTGCACATAAATCAGCCGGGGAGATAAAACCTCCTCGGGCGACGCCCTGGGCCCGGCAGGGTAACCCACTACCAGACCCACTACTTCCAAGCGACTAGGTAAGCGACTTCGGCAGCCTGGCAACGACCAAAACAGCAGCGAAACTTAACTCTAAACACTAATTTCCTGCAGTTAATTGCACATTTCTAAACTTGCAAACTATCCAGAAACAACGGCCAGGAAAACAAAACAACTCTTGAGGCCGAAAGTTTGCTTTGGGCTGGAGTTTTTCGGTCGGTTGCTGTGAGAATTCAATATGTAATTTTGATTGAAATATGCCTGTTTGCGAAGCCCACACATCCAGGCTGATCCTGGGATCCAGGGATCCTGGGATACGGAGGGTGCCGTGCTGCGAAACGAGTAACTTTCCCCGAGCACTTGGCCCGAGTGCACTGGGAGAAATCGGGCTTCGGTCCGCCTCCTGGCAGTCGGGCAGCCAGGCAGCGTTTCTCCCAGTGCACTCCGCCGTGTAATGAAGTGTATGCGCTTGGCAGACAGGCTGACACTCCGCTGCACCTCCGCACCTCGGCGCCCCTTGGTCCAGCCAGGGCTGCGTACTTGCTAAGCCTTGCTGCTCAGCCCGCCCGCCCTCGTCCCCGCCCTCGCCCGTTGTGTGTGTGTTTGTGTCAAGCAAAAGCTTGTAAGGCAATATTTCAATCAAAACAAGAAATAAATTACGGGCTTCACTGGCAGAGAAAGCGAGAGGGACTGACAGAGCGAGATGCAGATAGTGGGAGGGTGGACCGGAGGGGGGCCGGGCACAGGAGAAACTAACGCAAAGTAAAAGCCGTAGAGGCGGGGGCAGGGGGGCTGGGGCTGCAGTCAAAAACAATGCAGGCAAAAGAGTTGCGGCAACATTTTTGCAGCCCTCCGGCTGGAAGGAGGTGAAAGGGGGTCGAGTGCGGGGGTGTGGGGCGGGGGAGAGGGAGGAGCCAGCTGAAAAGTTCAAGTAGAAGTAAGTACAAAACTATTTTGTAAACACGCACACACTGCACGGCGTGCATGCAACACTCGAAAGTTGCAGAATGAAGTGCAGCCTAGGTAGGGCCCGGCGACGAGGTCCTGGCTCCTGGCTCCCGGTCCTGGAGTCCCGAGACCCTCGAGCCTGACAGCAGGCGGCTCTAGCAGGCAATTCAAAACATCAGTCCATAGGTCAAGCCCAACGGGGCACTTCGGAACGGGGGCTCCCGGCTCGGGAGTAAACGTCAGAGGCCCTAATACAACATATAATTTAAATATATGTGTAGCTCTTGCCTAAAAAGCGATCTAAAATAAACGAAGTCCCTTGCAAGAAATTATACAAGAGAAACAATTCATTTCCCTCTGGACTTTTCTGAAGATTCCCAATACAACAACTCTTCAGACACTGAAGTAAAATTTGTCTACTGATTATTGCCCCAGAACAGAATGTACACACAAAAAATACTATTAATGGACTTATTTCTGTTTCAATTGCAATTCAATCGATTTTCATATTGCGTTATTAAGTCAACAGATATATTACCTCTTTTGCAAGGACATCTAGTCTGTCTAATATCGGTTAATTGCAGTTCCACAGCCGCAGAGACAATTTAACTGAGTAAAAAAGATAAATACTTCATTTGAGAACAATATTGTTGAACACGTTGCAAATAATATCTGAGTAGCTTTTTAACTATGGCAGTTTTCTACCTAAGTTTTTTTTAATTAAAGTATGCTTTTACATTTTTTGGATGTTATATTTATAGGGTTACGCCTAGCCAAAACCGCCGAAAACAATTATCTATACTAAAGCTTTTTAATTTTATATATATTTATGTATAATATACATTTAAATCTAAATTCTTCTTTGTTAACCTCTTCTTCAATCTAATAATAAACCAAATTAACATGGCCCAATATATTAAAAATAGAAAACATTCAAAAAGGTTGTTTAACTACCGAGTTACATTTTCATCATCACCTTGATCTGCTCTTTAATGCACTGAACCACAGGGAAAGCTGCTGATGCATATGTACCTATGTATGTTAGTGTCCTAGTAAAGCATTGGTAATTCCCAACTAGTTTTGTATAGGTACCCATGTAGTTGAGCTGAAGCCAATGAGTTAAGCTTATACACGTGGTGACAAGTAAAATGGAAATGGAACTGTCTTATATTGATCTGTTTGAATCATTTTTAAAGTGCTAAGATGAGAAGTCATTTGTCGTAGCTTTGTGCTTTGCCTGATAACCAAAATGAGGAAAGGGATTAATTGTTAATTGTTAAACGGTGAATACAAGAAGATTCCCGTAATGAATCCGGATTATTTTGTGAGCAACCCAAGCAAGGGTATTTACAATTTCAGGACTTAGACATATGAGATCTATTCCGAATGTTAAATTAAAATATTCTTTTAAAAAGCCTCCGTACTTGACAATATTGAAAAATATAAATAATATAATAATACATTAATAATAAATATTAAAAATACAAGTACTCGCAAACTACATTGAGCAATGACTATCTCTCACAAATAATTTTATAAAGTTTTTTATTCGGACAGACTGATTTGATTTCCTCCACAGAAATCATTTTCAACGAACTTTACTACGGATCGGACGTTAATATTTTTGTAAATTATAAAAGCTTAGATTTGAATAACTTAATTAATTCCTAATTGAAATGTATCAAAAGTTCTCCAAATTCGACAAGACGAAATTCAACTATTTTGGAAAACGAGCCACTGTGCGAGGCATAAGACTTAAATAATATTCCCTTTTACAGCCTTATTATTTGACAAGAAATCCTAGAGGTTTTCACATCTTTTTTTTTTTTTTGATATGATAAATTGGATAAATAGACGACATCGAGGCCTGTATATAAAACTCCCAAAAATTTTTAGCTTATGGAACAAATTTTAGGATAACTCTCAGATATTTAATTCCCTTAACTGTTTGTACTCCAAGTTAAGTCATAAAATCATTTATCATGATCAGCCGGAAATGATTAAATGATTAAAGATAAAAAATTAATAAAACTACGATAAACTTGGGTAATTTAGGATAGATTTAACTGCCAGACACTCATTTATCCTGATTCAATACAGATTGTATGATTTGTAGAAACAGCTAATGTATTTAAAAGTCTTTTCTGCACCATACAATGTTAGTAAACATTTGCCAAACATTAACCAAAATACAAGAGGAATCCGATTATATATTTTTGCCTTCTTAAATTGCATCCAAGTCGTTAGATGCGTGCCAGGTGAGGTGGGAAACGTCACTTGACCAACATAAGTACAGGAGTCAAGTTTTGGCAGACTTTGGGCGCTTATCGTACTAATGAGTTGGGAAAACAGCAGTTGCACATACATATGCAGTCCGGCAGGACTACGCAGCGGCTCTCGGCCAGAAATCGGGTGGCCTAAGGCTCTCCTACTGGTACTGGTGCCGAATGCAGCCAATTAACTCTGGCCAAGCTGCAGGCAATTCTTGCCTCAACTGCCTTAAAGCCTATTCGAGGCTGCGGGGATTTGGCTTTCAGCCTTTTCGGGGTGACTTTCGCTCAGTCCGCATTCGGGGAAATAAATATCAATTTGTAGCAGGGTTCCAGCATCGCATAAAAAGCAAACATTCGAGCCATATAAGTATATAAATAACTGCATGAGGGCGCCATTTCCAGGACGCACAAGGTGGGATGGCGCTGGGGAGCGTCTAAAAGTCGTACAAAGGGCACATAAAATGCCATAAATCGGTTCAAATCCATTTTAAATATTATTACACATTCCAGGCACACTTTTCAGCGGGTTGCGAAGTTCAAGGAAGCTTGATATCGCAGGACTAAACATTAAATTCTTTTAAATTAGATACAGCAAGAATGTATGTCATAGGTAATTCCAAGAAATTTTAATTGGTTTCTTATTAGTTTATATAATTTCAATTAATAGAGTAGTACCGAACCTCCACTTGCCTTACTTTATGTAGAAACTTTAGTGTCTTTTGCTAGGTTGCTTAGTTTGGAGGGATTTCCGTAAACACACCTGGATCACTGGCTTTAACATTAGGCCTCTTCAAGGATCAGAGGAAGTCCTTGCTGGAAATTTTATTATAATTCATAAAGCGTGTGGATGAGACACAAAAGAGCGTCTGACATCTGACTCAGCCAAAGGATAGCAGAAAGAAACTGGGAAAATAGTAAACTTTTTATCAAGTCAATTTTCTACTTTGACTGCAAACCACAACGGCAAGATTTACAGACAGGCCAGTGACATGGCCAAGGAAGCTGCACAAAACTTTTGCTGCCATGTTCCCAGCTCTCGTCCCGGGCTGTCCTGTCCTGTCCTGCCAGCCCCAGTCTGGCCCAGTCTGGCTGTGGCCCGATCAGACCAGACGGCGACTTCAACCTTTGCTGCCATATTTTCGCTCCTTTGGCTCTCGATTTTTATTCAATTTCTGAAGTCGCCTCTCGATTGCAGCTCAATAAGCTGGGTCGAGCCCGGCGGATTAGAGCCCGGGGAGTTGGCGCCGGGAATTGGGAGACTGGGCAGCGAATTATTATTCATTGCAGTAGGAGTTTACATAAATTATGCATCAGCCAGGCCCTGGCCCGGCCAGTGGTCACATTGATTCCCTTTAAAAGGCCAGAGCTTCTGCCGCAAAATGCATCTCTTGAATTCGAGCTGCGCCTGACACCCAGTTAGGAGATCTCCAAGCCCCGAAAGCGTGTCAGTTATGCAGTCACCAGTTACCAGTTACCATTTACCAGTTACCAGTTACCAGTTAGCAGTTAGCAGTGAGCTCTTAGCCACATCTCAGCAGGTGCTGAGGAAGCCTGTCAACTCCGGGGAGCAAGCCTGGCTGGTCACTTCTGGGTACTTCCCAAGTGTTGTGTCTGACAATGGCCTCCAGGCGACTTTTTCACCTGGCTCCGGAATTATTTCGCATTGTGCCAGTCAGCAGGGAATGCAGGCAATGCAGCCGCCTCCATCTTCCGCACTCTCCCACTTCACACTGAAATTGCCCTTTGAGGGCCACGCCTCCGGCCAGCAGCATTAACTTACAATAACACCGCGGGGCGAGAGAATAAAGAGTGGTTTAAATGAAATCCGTAAAGTGTGTCAACGAGGTCGCCGCTCGGTCGGTTGACAACTTGTTTGACATAATTCAACACGCAGTCGGCGACGCGGACCTTTCTGACAGCAATTAAAAACGCATTTCCATCGCAATGCGATACGGGGCGGTGGGGGAGCGTCTGCTCATTTGAGCTGCTCAGCCTCAGCCTCAGTTCGTTCCCGAGGGGCTTAAAGCAATTTACTCGACAGAGAGCCAGGAATCGACTCCTTCGCACCCCTCTCCGGCTTCCAGGCTTCCCGACATCCCTGCATCCCAGCATCCCAGCTCCCGTTTTAAGGCTTAAAACAAATAATTGCAAATAAATGCTGTTCACTGGAGAGAACAATGAGATGCATTGACACTGGCGCCGCGCCCTCTGTCAGCTTCATCGCATCAGCATCGCTGGCGATGCCCTTAAATATGAAAATTAAAATTACAAAATGCACAAATTGCGCCGAAGAGCAGTGCAGCGCGGTGGAGTGCAGCGAAATCATATTAATAAAAATAATGAGTTTGCCGCTCTCTCCGTGGCTCGGAAGCCCGATTAAAATTGAGCAGCGCACAAGCAAGTTAAGTAGAAGTGTCAATATGACATCTGCTCGGTGGATGAAGCAGGACTCGCGGAAGTGGAGTGCGAAGCCCCTTCCCAGAGGACCGCTTCCGCTTTGTTTGCTAATACCTTATCCCTGTGGGAAAGGTGCAGCACTCGCAGGAGATCCCAGCTGGATGAGCAGGAACTCTGGCCCTTTGCTAAGTAGAAATCACTCATTAGTTGAGCTTTGCCTGGTTAGCTGAATAGATCAAGTGATTATGGCGGAAAGTAATACTCAGCTATTGTTTACCGCTGCTCCTTGGCTTATTGAGCGGAAAATGTGCAATTACCAAGGCTTCTACTGCACTTGGCCAGCGACATTCCAGCCAGCAGACAAGTCCGCAGGATGAGGCTCAGCCCTTAGGGTGCTCATGCCGACCAGCTCTAAAAATCGTAGGTGTCCACCCATTTGATGACACTCCTCACGACACGCCCTGGCCAATTTATGGCGGCCCATAAATTACCAGGAACGAAAGCAAATTATTTTCTAATTTCAGCTTACCACGCGTTGCCCAAACACCCAGGACCCTGGCCTTATCTATCTGTGCCGGCGTGGAGCAATCAACCGACATTTGACATTGATTAGTTTTCGTGGAATTTTTAATACATATTTCTCCGAGGTGGCAATCAGACGACCGCCTCCCTCGGCTCAGACGTCAGTCCATTAGGCGGCCACGCTTCATTTACTCATTTCGTGCAATTTCTTAATATCAATTTTCTTTTGATTTTCGGTCGCCGACTTGCCAGACACGCAATCCCCAGCACTGCCCCACACGCACACCCGAGTCCTGTGACTGCGACTGCGACTGCTACTCCGTTGTCCTGCGCTGACGGCGAATAATTTGCTGTCGTTTATATTGGACCCCACGTCCTTGCTCTGCGTCCCGGACTGACTTTCGTTCGCTCCTGTCTCCGCAGACGTGAGTTCACCTCCGACATTCCCAATCTTCCGGCGGCGAACTATACAGTAGCTTGGCACGAAAATTATACCCAGATATCTGGAGTGGCGAGGCATATCAGAACTCCTTCTTACCGCCGATTTTCCCGAGCTGAGTGCACTAGTGCAGGCATATTTTATTATCGACTTTTAAATTTATATATCCGTCTATAAATGTAGCATGGGAGTACATATAAAGCAACCTTTACACAAACTATATAGTACAATTTTGAATAAGTTATGTCGTAAGTTCTTGACCTGGTGGACTGGTCTGCATACCTTTTTTTGGATCGGCTGGATATATAAATAGTACAGTACCTTCAAGACTGAAATAAATAATTAAGTAATCTACGACTAGTACTTGTACAAAAAGACAGCTGCTGGGGCTATGATATCCTATTAGCCCTTATTTCCAATGCAATGGGCCCGCATTCATCAAACTATTGGCACAGTGCTGAGCTCCTGCACAGGACATCCTGGCCTGCCTAAAAGCCACACTCAAGCAGCGAGCCAAATCAAATATTTGGCATCTTCGGCACGCACTTAAGTGCCGCAAGGAGCGGAGCCCATCCAGGCGGTGGTGAGGTGCTCCAGGATCGACGGCTGAGGGATGCTAATATAATTAAAAATCCACCGAATTTCCCCAGCCCTACCAGCGTGAGATGCCCGAGGATTGTGGCGGATGTCCCTGGGCCATTGTTCCTGCGGCTGCTGCAACGTGGATAGTTGTGACAGGATGAGGTCCTGCTGGCAGCTGTCCCCTCGCCCTACCGCTGTCGTGAGGCCATTAGGCGTAAGTGGTGTCTTCCTTTTGATTTTGGTGGCATTTGACTTTATTAACCAGAGCTACTCCGGACTCCCTGGAACAGGTAGCACGGACACCAAAGCTTGTACCCGGTTGTGGGGGTTGGGGGCTGTCTGGTGGCATCGAAGTGGGTCAATATGTGTGCTGTGCTCGAGCGGCTCATGTAATATGTATACAGCCAGCCGCAGCCGAGTGTCATCTTCGAAGAGCCCAGCCCGGCCCGGTCCAATGGCCGTATTTGGTTTATGTGCGCGTTGCCTTCAGGTTTAGGCCTTGTTGGGGGGATAGGGGCTGTCCGACCCACTATCCTGGCGCTGCTCAATCATTCATTCGTGTATTTATTTAACCAATGGAATTATTTCTTGCACCGTTGTGCCGAGCCCTGATTCAACCGTCATCCCCAGGTTGCTGGATGGAGAGTCTTGGCCCATTCCCAATTTGTATGAGAGTAGCACTAGTTTTGTGCCCTGCGATTAGCCCTAGTCAATGGCGATGGGTTGGGGGTTCCCTGCCATGTCGCTTATCAGCGCTTACCAGAGTGCGTCCATGGGTGTGTGAGTGCCATTCATAAGTATCTGGCTCGAATGCAGCTGAGGTTCTTAGACGCGATCGTCGCCTTTTACTTATTGACAGAGTGTCAGGACCACGAAGAGCCGGAGCTGTCGCCACCTGGGAAGCTGCGGAGCGACGGAGGCGCCCAAGGCAGCGCCAGCTGTAAATCACGTGAGATGTATTAAAATTACAATGGAGCTGGCACAAAGGCCGCCCGATGCAGTGGGAGGGTGTGAGTCCTGCCAGCGGCAAGTCAGGCGAAGGGCGGGATGGGACTGTAATTTCAGCTTTGAATGTGTGCCAGAAGGGGCCTGGTCGGATGTCATTCAGGACTGTTTTGGCATTTCCCACTCAATTCAGCTCTTTTCTGCGGCCTTTCTTGTGGGCCAGACAATACACCATACACCTGCGACACACACCCTATGTCACTCAGCCGCTGACTGGCGCAGACTTTTACTGCTAGTGCCGGCAGCTCCACTGCGCAAACATACTTAATACAATTTGTTATTGAAACGTAATAAAGGCAGGTAACGAAGAACCCTGAGCCGGGCCGGGCCTCCAGACCTCCAGACCTTCGGCTCTCATAAAAAGGAGTTAAATCAGAGAATGTCATTGAGGCGAAATTGAAAGTAAATTCGTTCCTCATACGTCGACATCTTTTATTTTATTTGTGCGCCGCCTCGTCCTCGTTTCCCTCGTCACTTTATTGCTGCAGTCTCTGTCAGAGTCTGCTCCACAAGTACCCGCATGTAAATCAATTTAATGTGGAATTTCCTTTTTACTTTCGCTGGGCTCCTCCGAGAGCTTTACCAAACGTCGTCCTCGATTGAGCAGCTCCTGCGGCACGTAGTTGCTGCAGTGAGCCTGAGCAACTGATTGGATGCTAAAGCGAAGGGTATTGAGTCCTGGGCCAAGATTATCGTAGGATATACTTTTGGATACTGGCTACAAGAAAACTTTAAAATAGTACTTATTCATAAGAGGCTCATAAGGAAGTGCTTTAATTACTACCTATATATCAGCCGTCGCCACGCGTTCACATTTCTGTCAGCATAAGCAGCCGAGTGGATCTAGCCATGTTCATCTGAATGTCAGTTCTTATCATGCAGCTGTCATTAGATTGATCGGAAATAATATGTATATATATTGATATAACTTGCCGTTCATGTATCATGCCTTATTCATAATAACAATTTGTTCACATTCGTAGAATTCTGTTCCCTAATACAGTAAAATGAGTATATATGATAAGCTACCATATAGGAGATTGGTTAGTTATTTTATACCACCAGAAATATCTGCTTTCATTTAATTGAAATCGGTCTATGTCTTATAGCTGTCACAGGAAAAGCTAAGTCGACTTGCAACCTGTACAAACGCCGGTATCCCGACTTTATATTCTATTCAAGCTTATTAATAATTCCTTCCTTGCAAGTTGTAAACGAGTGATTGTGCCTACTTTCTCTCATTGTAAATAGATTTATTTATTTGACCAGGGACACAGTGCTGACCCCTGATCTCAGGTGAGCGCAGGATGCTTAGATATTCATATGAATAGGAGGGCGGACAGACAAAAGGACGGTTGCTGCTGATTAAGGACACATACACGGCAGCAAGGTGAACTTTTGTGCCTGTGCAGCTGTGACAAAATTGGCTAGTCAGCGGCAGATGCATTTACTCCTCCCTAATGGGGGGTTTTTATTGTAAAAATCAAACTCATTGCAAAAGTTCCCAAAATGTGTAATTACTAGCAAAAGTTGCGCAAAACTTTCTGCAAAAGTTTTTCCATGGTCCAGGGTCGCTGTCATACAATGCGAATCAGTCCGGAACGTGAGAATGGACACGGTAAAACTGTCATTGCTTGAATATTGATTTGTACAACTTACGGAAAAAGTATTACCAGTATTAACTATTCGCACTACGAAGTACTGAATACTACCATTATTTGTTAGCATATCGAACTGCAAGAGTGTCACTTCCTGGCATTCCATTTAAACCCACTAAAGTTAGTGCTAATGCACTGCTTATTTGTTTTGTAAAGGAGTCACTTCCTACCAAAGCGGTCTGGCCATGTCCGTCTGTCCGTCAGCAACGTTTTACGCAATCTAGTCTCTCAGTTTTAGAGCTACAGTGGGAAGCAAAAGTGATTCCACACTCAACATTTTTATGTTTGATTAGGATTTAAGAGCTCTCCATGTTGAAAGTGCAATATCTTTTGCTACCCACTGTATATTGATACAATTTTATAGTCTTATTGTAAGGAAGTCAATTCAAAAATATTAAAATATTAAAAAAAACTATTCAAAGATTAAAGAAAAGCGGCTATCATTTTATAAAAATCGAACGACTGTAGTATCGTTCGGTAAATTCATAGCGACACATTTTTACATTTTTCCACATATATATATATATATATATGGCCAGATATATCTACTTTAACATAACGATAACATAACGTTTTAAGTTTCTAAAAGTTGTGGTGGTTGGTTAAATTATCTGAACATTTAGGAAAATCAGCAAAACCTCTATGTTTTATATATAAATATTTTGTTTGTGCGGCATTTTTGATTAAACAAAACGAGGGTTTGGTTAGCTTGAGGATTGAGTGCATTTTAAACTTTTTAAACTTTCGTTTCGATATGTTTCGATGTCAATGCACAGCAGCAGCATTAACACAGAAACCTAAAAATAAATGAAACAAAATATACTTGGGATTTTGTGAGGACACACACATAACTGCAGCTCTTGGGGTGATTGTCATACTAAAGAGTACTTATTTTTGCAATAAAAATAAGCTTATTCAGAATAGAGAAATCAGAGAGACAAGTTTCATGAACAGCATGATGACATTGACTTCATCTTTTTCTTGTTTAGCAGTCGAGCTTAGTTGACTATAGCTTTCTAACTTATTTTTAAATTGCGTTTGGTCGTTGCTACATATATTTTATCACAGCTTCCATTGATTATTGCATTAAACGGTATTTTGCTTTTCACGTTTGAAAAGAAAATATTGGTATTTAGTACTGGATTATGTGCTTACCTAATATTTTCCTTCCTTCATATATGTTAGAATATATTAATCTATCAAAAAAGCCAGGCACATATTTGTTGTATATAGATTTGTCAGTTATTGGTGGATCTTTGGTTTTTTTCCGGTTACATTCGCAATAAGCATGTATATGGGTTTCTCTCCAACGTTTGGAATTTATAAAAAGACAGGGCTGTGCTCCGATACTCCTGATTCTACACTTTTCTTTCCATCCCAAACTTATAACTATGTCCTTTATTAATCTTATGCTTGATTGTTACTTAGATTATAGAGATTTTATAGTCGATCTTCTAAGTGTTTGGTAGTGTTGCCCAGCTTTCTGTAAGTATGGCAAGTCTCAAAATACTCTGGGATCTCATCAATTTAAAGGCTATTGGTATGTAGAGGTGTTAAACAATATATATTTGTGTTTCATCAATTATGGATGAATTCAGAAAAGGGCATTTATGAATGATACTATTTAGAGTGAATTTGATTATGATTATGTGTCCAGGTGTCCCGAGATATATGAATTTATTAAGTTTATTAGAAGTGTAGGCAATTTGACGAAGTCTCTCTTGAGCTTGGACTCGGCTCCATTGCAGGTCAGGTTGCATGAACTTCAAATACTTCATTTTATTTTTACATTTCTGCCAGGCGTTTGCTGTCACTACATTATGCCTGCCACTCCACTACACTTAGGCTGCCGTGACACGGAAACAGTTGCTGCTGTTCCCAAATTATCCTGGTCTCGACCGCGATATCCTTGCAGATCTGCGAGTTCCTGCTGCAATATGCTCAGCAGTTCAAGTCAGCCAGCAAGGCCCCCTGCAAGTACAGCACCGTGCTGAAGCTAAACTTCCGAGACAGACGAACATGAAAATCGTCCTTAAACTCATTCGCTCTCATAGATATGAGCCCTGCATCCGCATCCGGTCAAAGAGACAATCCCACTTATATGTGGAGGAGCTCGCCAGCCACCATGCGAGACGGGTGCCAGACTCAGGGATCACTTCCGGTGCCTGCATCCTGGGGACCGGCCGCCTTTGGGGTCGGAGTCGTGGCTAGATCAGCAAACGTCAGATTCAAAAGAAGTGAGACTTCTCTCACTGTGAAACAAGCTCTGGTGATGGCAAGCTCTCCTGTCAAACAAGCTGTGGTGTTATTCTCCTAGAAGTTCCCATCAAATTGTTCTAAAATGATCCAGAATCATTTGACTATAAGCAATGCCAGTGCGCCTCTCCAGTCCCCTAAGTTTGAATAACAAGGCAGTGCTGCTGATGCTGATTCTGCTGCTAATGGGACCCACCGCGGCTGCGTGCGTAAAAGACAACTGTACCTTCATCGAGGGACACATTTTGGAGTACGTCTGCCACGGCATCTACGCACGAGAAATCCGTTTGGAGCACAAGGACCGCATCCCGGCCGTCGGCACGCCGTACGCCATCTGGAGACGGACCGACACCCACACCCCTTCCTACCTGTTCATCGCGTTCTATGACTCGCCGCTCTTCAGCTGCTACACCGTGGTCATGAGCGACGGAAAGCTGTACTGCGACGGGCGCAACTTCGCCGAGCCCAACACGAAGCCGGCTCAGCTACATTGCATCGACTTTCCGTTCCACTACACCACTACGCTGTACAACTCCTGTGCGAAGACCCCGTGCTGGGAGGGCCAGCCCCCCCTCTCGGTGGCCATCGCCTACATGAATGAGAACATCAAGCGGACGGATGGGGCGCGGCCCTGCGGGAGGAGCTCTGCTGCGGTCCTTGTGCTTGTTTTTGTGCTCGCCACTCTGCAATAGCGATATTTTGGTGTTTGACGATGTAAATAAAATGGATCTGATTAGCGCGATCTCGATTGGAACCGGACGGCCCAGAGTAGTTCTTGAAATAACGCCGGTAGTTTAGCAATCCATAGTACGCACCCCAGATCAAATCGATGCTATCGCCCAATTAACCAATTAACTGCACAAAGAGCACTCTGACAAACAACCTAGTGCCCCTTCATATTTTGTAAATAATGTGAGCTCATCGTACAGCACTTAGAAAATTCTAATCATCTAGATTTCTTAATAAATCCCAAAACTTTAAACTTGTCTCTACCTGTATTAACAACTATAAATGAGGTTACAATCGCCGATCGAATGTCCATGACGCCGCAAACCACCTCTCCTCATTGGAGGGTCAGTGGGTCCTGTGATTGCGTACATTAGCTCGGAGCACATTATTTTGCTCGGATAAACAAAATGGTTGAAAATGGCGGGCTCTCCATCTGGCGGTCGGCCGGGTCCATTGTAGTTAACCAACTAGACCAACCGCCCAAAATTGCATGGCCAACAATGGCGGACAAATGCAGGCGTAGGCAGCCGCACATCCAAGCCGGTAGGGAGTGGGGAGCGTCCCATTTCATTGTCGTCATTGTCATTGGCGTCCGAGTAATTTATGTGCTTATACGGACTGACGCCATATTGTCCTGTGGTCGCCCACAACCTGCAGTGTGGCTCGGAGAGGTTGGGCGGAGACTTTAAGCAAACCCAGTTAATTCCTTAACGATCTCAGAATAATTTATTGATTAAGATGCAGATGAATCACCTTGGCAATATTTTAAGCAGGAGGCGCCCGAGTTCTTTTATTTGCCGTCCCAAGAACCAACCAGGCTGGGGCTGTCCAGCCGAGGATCCTCCCATCCCAAGGCTGCATCCCTCACTGGGCTTCTCTAGTTTGCGAACTATATAGAGGAGAGCGAACACGGAACAGAAACGCATTTTGTTCCTCCTTGCACAGCAGCTCCAGGGGCGAGTACTTAGTCAAGGATAGCCAGTAGCCAGTCCCCCAAGGTCGCTACAAGCCGTCAAGTCATAGCTACGAGGATCCAAAATAACAAATCGTTTTAATTTATTCCTATCAGCCTGAAACTATTTCCAAAGTAGCCTACCTGTAGGCCATAGGTCCCTAAACAAATCGCGTTCAAGCGAATCCTTTAGAAACCCAATTCCAAATGCTTATCAGGACATTCACACTCAAATGCCGCTGCACATCGCATGTCAATCCCGAAGAAGCCCGCAGTGATGAAAATCATATTAAAAATTCAGGAAAGCGAGTGGGGAGTTTGCTCGGTCGAGTCTGTGTTATCATCATTAGTTCGTGGCATCGTGTGAACAAAGCCTTCCTCTCGCGCGCATGTCCTGATTTTCACGCATGGCTGATAATGTACCCACGCGACACAGCGCACAAAACAGGACCTAGAAGGACACACAAAGCGAGTGCGCATTTGCGTGCGACTTTTTGTGGAATTCATTTTTATTCCGCTGGAGCAGCCTTCTTCTTCATGGAATCGCTTGCCTCGAAATTAAAATCTGAAATGGTCGCAAGTCCGTGCTAAATGTACCAGCAAAGATGGCATGCGCCGAGCCGCTCCTAGAATGGGCAAGGACATTTTGGAGGACTCAATTTGCAGCATTTCCTTTGCCAACGGAATTAAATGTGTAGTTCGGAGCCCAGTTACCAGCCACGACTTTTGATTTCAAACCCAAATTTGTCAAAGCAAGCTCTGTCAAAGAAGGAAAAAATATCGCCAGCTGTGGATTTTTTCTTTTTTGTAATTTGATTTAACTTTGATTGAATTAAAAGTCATAAAAGTCCCCATAACGGACGCAAATTTAGTTTGTGCTGCCGCCTTCCATGGCCAACATCCATATATGTCTCCCCAACCCCCAACCCCCAACCCCTTCTTGACGCTTTTTGAGCAATTAAAATTTCTCTGTGCTCTGTGTGCCATTTTTGTTATTGCTATGGCGCTGAATGCATTTTTCAGCGCTCAATGTTTTCTGTTTCTTTGCTTTTGTTTTTGCTTGCTTGTAAAATAAAAATTACGTATACGCCAACAACTTCAAATGGCGCAACATGGCGTATGCGTGATGTTGTTGCTCTTACTGGCATATTCGCTGCACACCGGCTGCCATTTCCGCGCCAAACAAAAGCAAACAGAGCGAATGGCAGATACAACAACCACCCAGTCCCCAGTCCCCAGTTCCCAGCTCCCAGAACCCAGGCCCCAATCCCCAGTCCCCTACCCCTTTCCGTCTTTCGCAAGGGCCGCGCATATCTATAAAATACGCAATTACAACATGTTGCCGCAGTCGCCCTTCTCGGCGCTTTCCCGTTGCTGCGGCTCTCTTTATGAATTTATACATAGCCCGCCACAGCTGCACCCTGCCGCCCCCCGCGCTGCGCACACGCTTTGTTGCATCCACTCAGCAGTTGCCATTAGTGGAGTGCAGCAAAGGGCGTGCGAGCTAAGTGGGGAGGCACGCTCGTGTATGCGATATGGTAATGCCCAGGTGCTATAAACTACGTCCACAGAAAGAATGATACGGATCACGGCCACACAAAGGCTTGGTGAATCTAAATTATTCCATTTACTCCCGAGGCTGAGATCCATGGGCAGGACTCAGTCGACTCAGTTGAAAGTCTCCAAAAGGATATAGACATTTAACTATTATTTTAGATACAGCAGATAACAAACTATCCCCCTTTTTCACAAGTATATTTTTAAGTAACTATGCTTGCCATGATTTTAATGCTCACTTTGGCAATAATGATGGCCAGATCACTTAAACATAGTAACTGAGAAATGTATAAATTTATAATTTAAAATGAAGTCATAGATCCGAGGCTTGTAGGCAGCACTCTGTATCCAGGTGGGCAGCCTCGCCCTGCCAGGACGATCTCTGGCAACGGGCTCTGGCGAGGCTTGTTAGGATTGCCTCCTCGCTCTTTTATTGTCACTAGTTTTGTTTTTGTGCAGTCAGTTACAAATGGCAAGTGGCGCTGGCGCTGGAGGAGGTGCAGCCGGGTGGCCATGAGTTATGCCCTGCGATATGCGAGAACTAAGTTAGTTTTGTATATTTTATGTGCAGTTAAGCGTTTTGCATTTCGCATTCCGGCTCTCGGAGGAGGAGCGACAACAGGAACAGGTGTCGAGAGGGTCGCGGCAACCCGGCAAAAAAGCGCTGCAAAGGAGTGAGCTGTAGAGTAATAGAGTAAGGGCTGTGGAAGCCAAGAGCTCCAACCTTTCCGCATATGATCGTGAGTGCTTAATTGGCATCAAGTTCTTTTTGGCCGGGAGCCCGGGAGGGTGGCGGCAATAGTTCCACGCATGGCAGGGCTCTCAGAGATTGCCTGCTGTCAGCGCAGGAAGGAGTCCGAGGCCAGTGAACTCTTTTCTTGCTTTGTTGGGGCAGGCATCCCTCTAAACCGAGTCCTGTTGATGTCTAGAGTACGATTAGTTCACTACGCCGCAATGCACCTATATTAAAGCCAAAAATATAGGAATATATTGCTGCCATTAAACCAATATCCCAGAATGTTGGGCAACAGAAATCAACGTAAAGTCTGCAAGCATGATAAATTAAGTCAGAAAACGAAAACTGGAGAGGTGCGGAAGAAAAATATTAAATCTACTCGAGTGCCACCCATTAACCGGCGAGGGAGGAGGGCGGAAAACCAGTAGTACACGAAGTAATTGGAGCAATAAAACCAACAGCCGTGTGAATAAAAATAAAGGAATGCTTCGACGACGACCGACTCTGGATTCAACGAGGTGGCTGGGGGCGAAGTGCCGGTCCGGACTGCATCCTGGCAGGTAGTAAGGTAACAGGAATCAAAATAATAAATCAAAATTGTGTATGTGTGCTGCTGCAGCAGCCAACAGTTGGCAGCAGCTCCTCCAGCTTCCTGCTTTCCGAGCCAAGTTTGGGCGACTACACTGTGCCATTCTTGGGGCATCAGAGATGCAGTCGTGACACGTTGGGGTTGGAGAACACTGATAGTGTACGCCCCAGATAGTAAACTATAGCCTAGTTCCTCTATTTAAATTTTCTTGCAGGGTATTATCATTTCAGTCAGATGTTTGTCTTTATGTATATATAGACGATCCGATCGCCTTTCTATGCAAACTAGACTCAAAAGCTATAGCTATCTAAATAAAACTTTCCAAATATTCTTCTTTCTATTGCAACTATATTATATAGCTGTCATAATGTGGTCCGACTTTGATCAAATTCGAGCTATATGCGGAAATAATGATAAAGAATTTATTAATGTTAATGTTACTTATTTTCCGATCATTCTTATGGCAGATATACGATATAGTTGCCCCATCTGACTCATACTTTGTGGGGTTCCATTCACTGTGTTACAAACTTCTGACTAAACAATATAATACTTCGATGTTTTTTAACATATACGCATAAACCATAAGATATTAGTATTTTTACTATTTTAAATGGATTTAAATAAGGTTATTTAATATGATAATCTATGGAAATCGGCACAATCTTTGATTGTTTATACATCAACATTTTATACAGCACCAGTAATGTCCTTCCACTTATTCGAAATGGGTTGTTTCATGTCCTGTAGCTGTCATAGTAACAATTGGGCCAACTTGCATCGTATATTCGCTTCCGCTTCCCGAAAATAGCTTCCTGTCTTGTTTAGAACAGCTCACATTTGTGTCTGTCTTCTTGAAGGAATTCAGCCATGGAAAGAAGTAAACGGAACCAAATTGATCAATTAGGATAGAGATTGGATGGGCCCATAGTGGCCTTTCAGCTCCCAGATTTGGGTGTGTATCGAACTGGGGGAGAAGACGAGCTGACAGTCACGAGTGGTCTTGCAATGGCAAGGGAACTTGGTTACGACAACAAAACCTGGCCTACTAGACTTGTAGTGATATGGTAATATTTCTACAAGGCTTTATGAATGACTGGAGAACTTCCTTGCTCGGATATTACTATCAACTATGGTGTTAATACTGCGTTTAGGGAGCGTGATCGCGGAAGAGCGTCTCTGGTCACGCGTCCTTGGCTATGACGCCTTGATGCCCGGCTCCCCCACAGTTCCACGTTCTAGCAAGTAGAAAAGCTACAGTCGAGTGTGATCGACTGTGAGATACCCGGCACCCAAAGCATTGTGGGTGAAATTATAATGCACCTTCACTTTGAAGAAATAAGCTCGAATTTTATAAAAACTTAAATTAAACAGGGCGGAAGGCATAAGGAAATGCTGACAAATTAAGAAAAATGTTGCCAGCAACATGTTGGGAAACAAAAATGTCAGATGTTGCTAGGAACATGTTGAGCAACATATTGGTGCTGTCAGCATATAAAGAAACTGTTTTTCTAGATAACTCCAATGTGTTTCATCCGATTTCAATTTTTAGAGCACGTCCACACATATGTGTTTATTTCATATCCATTTATTTTAAGCCATGATTCATGATTCATGATAATTCTTTCGATGATTTTCGAAGGCGGAAGTGGGCGAGGCCAAATTCTAAAACAAACTTGATCTGCGAGCAAGAGACTAGAATGTGATCACCAAATTTGGTAGCTCTAACTATTATATTCTCTGAGACCTGTGGTTTCACACGGGCTTACGGACGGATAGCTAAATCGACTCGGTTGGTAACGCTGATCAAGAATGTTTATGTTTCATACATTCTCTGTTTTCACTGAGTTATAATACCCTTGTACCTATGGGTACCGGGTATAAAAATGGCGAAAATAAAATATGCGTTGGGGTAGCGTGGCATCGGCACCGCTCTGCTGCCAGTGCAAAGTGTGGCATTTGATTTACGTTTGCAATTGCTCGAAGCTGCTTAATAGCGTGGCTCTTGGCCGAAGCCACCGCCGCGGTTCAGTGTTAATGATCAAGTGGCGTTCTGACTGCGCCGCGGGACGGAGTGTGCCTCCTCTGCGGTTGCTGGAAGCCGAAGCAGCCGGATAGTGGATAGCAGCCAGGGAGCGCACTGAAGACGCGCGAGGCGGTAATGGGGCGTGGAAATCAATGAGAGTCGAAGCGGAATTTTATAATTTACGGCGAGGCGCACTTCATAGAACGAGGGTGTTGTTTTACTGCAATCAAGTGGCTGCCACTGGTGAAATTACAGAGCTACAGAGCAAGGGCCGCACTCCGCCACTCGAATTTGTACGAGTTGGAATTCATAGGCCTATCAACTGGGGAAACTATGCCAGCGGGACTTGGGTTTCACTGGCAGCGCTCGACATTCCGGCCAGCGCGCTCGCCGAAGGTTAGCCCGCAGCCTCTCGTGTTCCAAAGGATCGCCCATGGGCCGTCGCCAGCCACAATTAATTAATCGCTCGCTCTCTGGCAGGCGGAATTGGGTCAGGAGCTCCTGCAAAGCCTAGTGCTGCATAGTTATAGTGGCATGGAGCCGGGCGCATTACGCCTGACAGGCAGCGAGCGACAGGCGGCGGTGGCAACAGTGGCAACAGTAGCGCACTCTGCCGCATTCGCATTCGCGCAACAGTCGCAGCACTTAAAACGCCATAAAGAATGCAACAGAATGCAGACAAAGAGCGAACATCACAACTGTCGGGCGGTTTTTTCTGCCATCATAATTCAAATGAGATTTAAAGTTTCACTACGGATCCACTTGACTCCCCTCGCCCCTCCCATTCGGGCCGCCCTAAGCGGGCCACGAAGTATGCAACGATTTATTTAAATAACGGAGCCAACGTCTTTCTCAGCTCGCAGTGTGTTCCTGTTTGCCGGTGTTTGTTGTGCCGCATTTGCGCAAATGTAAGCACTTCTCCAAGCACCAAGCACCAAGCACCAAGCACCGAGATGCGTTCCCGCCCTTCTGCGCCTCCGTGTTCCCCGCCAGATAAGGAGCACAATGCGCCATTTGCAGGAATCCGCCCGCGTTGGTCGGGAAGGCTGCCGGCGTGGGTAAACAAGCAAACAAAGACGTGGTCGCCATGGAGCTGGCTGGGAGCGAGCTGGGAGACGCACACGGCAGGTGTTGCCAGTGTGGAGTCTCTAATGATGTTGCCACAGCCCCAGCGGAGATATGGAGTCACAATGATACGGAAGGTCTTAACCCCCGACTGAACGGCCCTGGCCAAGTAATCCAATTTTGATTTCGGCTGGCGTGTTAGCTGGAAATCCGGGCGAGAACGAAATCGAAACCGCATTCCCGTTTCCCGTTTCCCGTTTCATTGCCTTCATTATCGAGCCAGCCACACTCATAAAAAGGGGCGCAACAGAGCCATAAAACAACATTTCAAACTTAACTTAATTAACAATTTTTATAACCTGAGCGGCTGAAATTTTTACAGCCGACGAAATCCAAAGCACGGCGCAAAAATGAAAGGAAAGCACAAAAATTGGACCACGAAAGGCCAGCCAATTTAAGCGGCTTACCCCGGCAGTCCTTCGCCGCCGGCGGGCATCGCCATCCAGGTCCGGCTGACCACCACGCGATTTGGGCCAGAAGTGTGGGGCGCATACCGCAATAAATACCGCACAATAAAAGCAAATCTATAAAACACAAGTGAGCATTTTGGCCCGGGGACCGGACGAGCGGATACTGTGTTCTAGCCGGCACAGATGGGATTGCGGATCCCTGGCCACGCGAGGAGAGCCTGCTTCTGGCCCATTTTTGCTGAATCGATTTTCGGAGGCTTCGCTTGCATTCTTCACACCGTCAGTGGCGCAGCACTTGTGCAGGTGGATACAGATACCTGTCTCCCAGGCACTCGGGCTACTCAAGCGGAAGCCCGACACTTTATTAGATCTTAGTGGGGCGAGGCCCGAGTGACACGACACGGCCATAAAGGAGGCCCAAAGGCTGCTGAAGTGCTGGAATCAGTTTCTCGGACTTAAAACCTATATAGAGGAGGATAAGCCACAAACATTACCAAAATAATATAGATCGATAAACTAAAGCTACCCATGCATGGTCGTAACTTGGTTGAGGGTCTCGGCTCCTGCGGCTACGACCCTGGCAATGTAAGTTCGTCAAGGCGGTGGTCATCGATCTAGGGCTAATTAGCAGTAAGTTGCACTCCGAAGGAGAGTGCCTCGTCCTCGGCACAGTGCAGGGAGCAGTCTCTGCCCGAATGGCCCCACTGTGGCACTCAACTAGTTTCCGTTATAATTGCAGCAGACACATAAATAGTGAGCTGCAATAAAATGCGAGCGGGGAGCAGGAGCAGGAGCAGCCATAAAGAGGGCGAGAGGTGGCTATCAAAAAGTTGCTGGCAGGGCTTTTGGCATAAAATAAAAGCAAAATGTTGTAAAACGATTGCACAGTGAGATTGGAAATTACCGACACATAAACACACACTCCCTCGTCCGCAGTGCCCTCCAGGACACCACCACCGCTCCGGCATAGATGAACGTGCAAAAATTACAACAGACCGACATGCAAACTCTGCAGCAGGGTCTTGGGTCTGCCGGAAGGGTTGGGCCGAGCTGGGCGGCTGCTGGGTGGCAGACACTCTGCACATTACAATGCAATTATTTCGGGCTGCTTGAGCTGGAAGCAACCACCAGTCCATGACGTGCTCTGATTGCCGCAGCCGAGGAGTAGCAGCCGTCCACCCCGAGCCGAGCTGCAGCCCCATCCCAGGACCCTCGCACGCACACGAAGGGTTAACGATCGACGGGAAATTAAAGCGATGCGAGAACTCCCCTCTGCATTCCCGCTCTCTGAGCCGTGGCAGCCAGCTACCAGCTACCAGCTAACAGCTACCAACCGGCTACCAGCCACTGCTGCACTTTGAACTTGACTGACGGGCCGAGAGCGGCCGACTTGACTTCACTCGAGCTGAGTTGCTGAGCCGGCTGAGCTGACTGAGCTGGGACCCCGGCCAGAAGTATCGCGTGCTCGAAATAATTTTCGGAAAATGCCTCGTTAATGTTTCTATTAACGGATTAGAGAGCGCAGCGAGCGGTGGCCACGTCAATCAGGCACGAGCCGGAGGACCAGAGAGTCCTGCCCGGGCGCCCTTGTTGACTTGCCACGTACGTCAGCCAGTCAGCCAGTGAGACGGCCGTGATGGGGATTTGGATTACTCCGTGTTGATTTCCTTGCACTTTTTTCAGCTTTAGTCACACGTTAGAGCGGCCTCGTTTGTTTTTGTTGTTAGCACATTGACACGTTTTGCATAAATTTGCATTTAAATATGACATGGCGAAACTGCTGCGGAGTAAGGCTCTGCTCCTCGTGTCTGAGTGAAGGCCGCTCGACCCTCGAGGATTTCGGATTCCGGAGCGGGCTGAAATTATAATAATTTCCAGGTCTGGCATGTTGCATGTAGGGCATTAGTGGACGCTGCTGATATGGAGTGTGCTTGGGTGGCCGGATCTGGGCGTTGGGTGATTCCACGTCCAGATTGCAGGCGAGTGCAGCGAGCGAAGAGTTAGGGTGCGGAGTCCTTAGAAGCCAAATTCAATCGTTCATATAGCTTTCATTCCAGAGATACACCCAGGGAAGGTCAAAGTCTCACTACAAAATCCTTGGGCTCAATTGATCACTTAACATTTAATTATATGGATTTTTTAGGACCTCATTTGAATTGGAACTATAGAAATTGAAGGGTACTAGGGTTGAGGGTTGAGTATTTTGCAGACAGGTGCGGCCCTGGGCGCGGGAGCGGGGCCAATGGCCAGGGGCGGGAGCCAGAGGCAGCGGGCGAAATTTGCATACTTTTTGGCAGTTTTAAATTATTCAAAGAGAGCGCACAAAAGCCCAGCAAAACGGACGGAATTCCCCTGGCCAGAAGGGGATGGGGTGGGCAGGGTCAGAAGCCGACAGGGCCACGCCTCCATGGCCCACCAGTTGGCCGTGACAATTAAGCTGCACTCAAATTGCTTTCGGCCAGCTCCCTCCTGCCACTCCTGCCACTTTTTGCGTCCTCGGTTGTGCGCCCGTAAATATGCAACAAGATTTTTATTTAAATGTCACTCCATTTTTAAATCAAATCCCGACACCAGGCCGTGAGCCTCACCTCTCCGCCCGCCCTTGTTTTCCCGCTTTTCCCGCCCTGTTGTTCTCGGCGCTTTTAATTTTCATCTTGTTTACTTTAACGTCATTTTCAACTCTTCGGTGTTTCTTGAGCACTTTTCGCGCGCCCTTTCCCTCTGGGCTCTGGGCTCTGGGCTCTGGGCCCATTGTCCCATCCTGGTCCTCGTCATTGTCGCTCGTGTGTGTCCTGCTCGTCTTGCTTGTCTCCTTAGTCGCTCCTCCGACGGCGCTTGCTCCTTGCGCAGCTCGTGAAGTGGCACTCATCCGCACTTTTAAGCCCTACTGAATTCCTTTTATCCCTAAAATAAATATCTTCATCCACAGCAGTCTCTCTCGCTCCTTGTTGTCCCCGGCTGGCGGTCCTCCGGCCAAAAGCCGGCATTGTGTTGCCTCCGACATCCACCTCTTCAGCCGGGCGACTGTGCAGGCTCTCTTCATCATCTGCTCCATCTCGAGAGCTTTAAAAGATTTTTAATAGAGTTCTCGGGCGACACTTTCGATTGTCTTTGCCTGCGACTTGTGTGGAAATTAAACGTGAAGTGAGCTGCTTCAGAGATGAGCGGCGAACTGATTTCCTCGTCCACGCCGGACGAGCTGCAGCCCAACCTCATTCATTAGTCTTGGCAATGACAAGGACATGGCCCCAGTCCAGTCCCAGTCCTTGGCCCGATATCTATGCCCCATATTACCCTTTTCGCACGTCCTTCACACATAGCAATGACATTATAATGATGACAATTCGGAGAAGGGCAGCTCCGAGGTAGACGGATTCGATTTTGGCCCTCTCCCTGTTTGCTGGGGAAATCAGGAAAGCACAAAATGCCAATGAAGAAACAAAGCGAGGGAAGCAGAGCGAAATACAAATCAAATGTACCGCAAAACTGAATGAAGTCAACAAAGGATGCCGGCTCTGGCGGACCAGTGGACCAGCGGATGGGTTGGGTACTGAGGCTGCATCGGAGGAGGCGGGAATGCCCCAGGGTCGAGTGAGAGTGACAAATAAATTGGCGATTCCCATGGGTACACTGCTACAGGACTGCAGTCGGTCGGCAGCAGAGTCCTGCATAGCCAAATGCTCAATTCTCATTGTCCTTGTGTTCGGGTGTGTGGCTGCTACGAGACTGTTAAGCACATAAGTTGAAATATTCCGATTGAGTAAGTTTCAGTACAGCAGCAACAACGCCAGCAACAACGCCAGCAACAACGACAACGACAACAACAAAGTGCACATTTTGTATAAATAAAACAATGACAACGATTTCAACTCATTTAAATTCTGTGCTGTAATAAATTTGCCTGCATAATTTCTATAGATACGGCAACTTCCCGCTCCCCTGTCAGTTTGTCAGTTGTTTAGTTTGTTTAGTGTGGACTCCAAAGTGCCTGACTGAATTTTCAATACATTTTCTGCATTTTAAACGATTTTCATTGGAAATTTGTTTGCATTTTGGGCCGCCGTTGAGAGTTTCAGGCAAGGCCTGGGAACGATTGGTTAAATGATTGCGGGCTGATGGTTTAAGCACTTCAATTGGATTTGAAGGCTCTTTAAGCCGGACCGCCACGGTCCATAAGTCAACGATTGCAAATTACTAGCTGCGCGCTTTCCATCGCGGACCGGGCAGGGTGCCGGCTAATTAAAGGGCTTAAAACGCGGTCCTTCCTGCTTGGTGTAGGTTGAGAGCTGCGATGGCAGTCCAGGACCAAGCCTAGTGCTGGTGGAGGCGGCAGCAGTGCTACGCTGGCTGTGATTTAATTAATTTCAATGCATAACGTCAACTGTGAAACCGGAACCCAAACTCAAAACCGAATACCCGTAGAGCCCGAACCCGGAGCCAGTCAACTTGACACCAACACACCAACACAGAGCCCGAGGAGCAGATAGATGCGCAGGCAGGGCGGCGGAGCTGGGGCAAGGGATGGACGGCCCTTGGAAGGACACTCTCGAAGGCAGAAAGAACTGAACTGGAAAATTAAATCGAGTATAATTTTTTCGGGTGACACGCTGCTTTAAATTTTGATGCCATGAACAAAAACCCCGCACCCAATAGCCAACTAGCTGGCAGAGGCAGCCGGGGAGGTCCGGGCGGACCTTTAAGTTTTCATTCTTGTAGTTACCCCGGCTCTCGGGCCTCTGTAGGGCTGTAAACATTTTTCCGCAACATTGCGTTCTGACTTTAATTAGCATTTTTGCATGGCGAAGGAGAAAAGGAGTGAGTCCTTACCGGCTACTAGGCCCAACCTCCCGGCTTCGGGTCAGCAGAAAGGCGGCCAAAGGAAAATATTTGCATTTTCTGTAAGGAGCTAGAAGTTATGTCTAAAGGATACTGCTGAGGAACTGAAGTAACGAGGGCATCGGGGGATCGATATATGGATGCCAACATTCTTTAATTACACTCTGCTAGATCAGTCGTACTTTGCCTTGTTCTGGACTGATATTGTTATTAAATATCGCAAATGCCTCCAACCCATTATCCATTTTTAATGAATTTATCAGTTTGTTTTTGTAAATTAAAGTGAAACAATTCAGTTTTCACTCTTCCTGCGAAGTTTATAAATTAACATATTGGAATGAAATATAAAGTAAATTAATTGCATGATTGTGCGCCATATATGTATTATACATATTTTTGTAAAATAGTGTGATTTCTGGATTTAATTATTTTTTATTGTTTTTGACATTTTTTCTTTAAAAAGAGGAATGAAATGATCAGATGGCTTGGTCGTTCCTGAAACAGGTATGTATATAGTGGTATAATTCCATCTATTCCGACTTTCAAACGCCTTTAACTGAAATGAGCCTCCATTGAACCCGAAAGCATCCGGATTTAAGTCTGAATGGGAATACGAATTGTATTTATAACATATTTTTAGCTGTCTCAGATGTAGTTTTCATAGTTCTTAAGTAATAAGTAGAATGCCAGTTAATAACATTTAATTTATCTACGTTTTTGTCTCTTTCAGGTAAGTGTCGCTACCCAAGACAAATTGTTTGCGGGTAAGTGATTTGGTGCATTTGTTCCAAGGGAGCTGTATACACCAATATAAATATACAATTTTTCGATTTACATAATAGTGGAGATGGTTAAAGCTGTTAACAATTGATCAATTAGTAGAAGTGCCAAGTGATTGTAATTCAAAAATAGATGGGACTACTCTGTGGTATAATCTGTTTGGTTTATCAGGGTAGCGGAAAATAAAATGAACATAGCACAGATTTGCATTAACAAAATTCTTCTCGAAGACTGCTGAATTCTAAAAGTTTAAAAGTTCAACCCTAATAACTCAGAATAGATCCTTGCTGTACACAGGACAGGAATTTTACACCCGGTACCAATATATTATAATTATAACTTAGTGTCACTGAATAATTGTAACAACAAAGTATGTAACAGGCAGAGGGAGGCATTCCCAACAACCGTGTTGATTACCATGTCCATGTCCGTCTGTCCTTCTGTCCGCGTAATTCAAAAGTTCTCATAGAGGTACTAAATTGAGTGGTAACATTTTATATCCTAGCAGGGTATTATAGTTTTGATCAGAAGTTTGCAACGCAGTGAATGAAGCATCCTCAACCTCTTAAATAATATATTTAGCTTCTTCCGTCTGTCCGTCCGTGTGAAACAACAGATCTCAGAGACTATAAGTGCTGGAGTAGATCAAGTTTGTTTTAAAATATGCCCACGCCCACAACAGCTCTCGAAAATCGTGAACAACGTGTAACTAAGATATAATCGTGATTTTCTTTTTAAAGATGAATATGGAATGTATTCATTTATGATTAATTTATTTATTCATTTACGTTTTCGTGAATCAGATGATAGAAATGCATCTATAGTTTTTACGTTAATTTTATAACTTTATTTATAAAGTCTTTTGGAATAATCGTTTTGAAGGGTTTTTGGAAAGACGATAACTTAGGGCTGGGCTAAGCAAGCCACTGATAATATCATTTCTCTTTTAGTTTAATGAAAAGCTTTGGTTGCCGGGTACTTCATAGTCGAGTTACCTATTTTTCATGCTGTAAACGCGGTTTTTATTAATTACATATTCACGGCAAGTGTATGCTATGTCGTTGGTTTTTATAGTCCATCCTCGCGAATCATAAATTTATGTCATTATTTTCAAAGGTATATTTTATGCCACCATTACTGTTGGAATACCAATGAAATAATAAATTAAGAGATACGATTAAAACGCGGTGGCTTAAAATTTGGTTGAATAATAATTTCTGATCGCAATCATAAGGAGAGTCGGCTAGATTTGATTATATTAATAAATGGTTGGTTTTGATTTGCTAGCCGGCAGCGGTCTTAAGAAGTTAATATTTTTCTTGGTTTTATCGTGATTTCAGCTAGATCTTCCCAAGGGTTGCTTTCATTACTTGGATGGTCCCCAACAGGGTGGAACGCGAAGTGGTTGAGATGAAGTGTCTTTGGGGCACCACGATTAAGAAATAAATGCTGACCTTTGGGTCATTAGCGGCGTCTTTTGAGCGTGCCTTGTCATTTTTTTTTGCATAACAATAATTTCTGTTTGCAAAGCATTTTTAAAAACGAAAATCGGCTTTGATTTCGAGCGAGAAGAAATTGTTGCTAACAGGACAGACATGAAGAGAAAGTGCCAGCTGACAGGATGGCCACACATTATCCCCAGCTAGCACCCATAAGATGCAAATTAAGAAAACCTGTCGCAATATGTCGCCACCCCAAGGAATAGACACAAATGAAAGGATCCGCAACCCCTGCGAGGACACGCGACTTTCGCCGAAATTCGACAAAAGCCAAAACCGTAACAAATCGCATTTATATTTACCTGTCAAGGGGGAAGAGGAATGGGATCCGGGAAAAGTGGATCCGGGAACAGGACCAACCACCGAAAAGGATGCGATAATTTATAGCGTTTCATTTGGTGCCCCCTCGCCCCCCTCGAACGTTGTAAAATCTAATTTAAATTTCGTAGCGTGCCAGCGGCAGTGGAAACAGGACAGAATCACAGACAGAGCGGGAAGGAGATGATAGCCGGCGAACAATAAAAATATATTCTTATTTATGTGGCTTAATTCGCAGGACATGCAGAACGTCCACAGGACAACTATTACATCTGCAGCTCGGCTGGCTCTTTTCGAATTCATTTCCATGCACTGCCAGGCCCTCCTGGATGCGGAAAAAAGCACACGCCAAGCCCAATTGCCCCTTGCAAGAATTTTTCAAATGTTTTACACACAAAAATGTTCATTCCCTGCTCTTTGTTGCGTACAATTAGTTTGACAACAACAACAACAATAACAACAACAATATCCTGCGCAGAGTGGGTAACTGCAGTCACATAAAACAAAAGTGAATGACAATTGGAAAAGGACAACGACGGCGGGGTCGGAACGGGACGGGGCGCAAACGAGAATGTCCCTCCACTAAAGGTGACTTTTAATGCCTTTTGTGTTGCTGTTGTGATTGTCGCCGGTTTGTCGAAACAACAACGAACACGTGTAGCCGGCGAAGGGGTGACAAATTTAACCCCTTGGTCCACACCACACCCCACCCTGCCTGGGCCACAGTACCTGCTTTGTCATGGCCTCGATTTTGTTTTTGTGTTCGCTTTCATTTTAATTGTGGAAATTACTACATGCAACAGCGCGAGAGTGGAAAAGTAATAGTAACAAGCTGGTAAATGGCAGCCGGCACTCGCTGGCTTGAGTGCCGCCCCTCCAAGCGGAAAACGCGTATGGCAGTCGTTGGGTTCCTACGGACGTTCAGCAATGAGTAACTCCCTTAATCTGTAATAATTTTTAGTGCCGTAGCCCAGACATAACCCAAAACAAAAGGTAGGAAATCTAAAGTAGAGTCTTATCGACTGTGAGATACCCGGTAGATAAGGCATTGTACATGCCTAATTCACTTTGTCTTATTGTACTCAAAATGATGAAGAATGGTGACAATTATAGGCAAATGTGGCTATATGTTGACCAACACAGAAATAAGACAAATGACTCTAGGAAAATGTTAACCAACACCCATTGAAGTGATCTGTTCGATGAATTCTTTATTTCTTAAATTTTAATCACCTTTGATTATGTAAAGTTGGTTGTGGACCAGGGGTCTTAATGCCTGTGGCACTTCGTATTTGCAAGATAGATCCAAAACTTTATCTTTACATTTCTATTAAACTTGCTTATTAAGTTTTTATTCTATTTATTCCATTGATACATTTTCTAAGGATGCAGAAAAACCAGTTCGCTTCAGTTAACGAATGAAAACTATCCCTAGAACTATTCCAATAAAAAAGCGCATTTTAATTACCAAAAATGTTGATATTTACTGTGACAGTCGCCGCCAAATATCTTATATCGAATGTGGCCTAGATGTCTGAGTGCCAGGTACACGTTTTTTTCGCCTATTCGCCAATCCAAAATATTTTTGTTCACTGCTTTAATTAAGAATTCCAGCTTTATTGCCTAATAACTCCCATGTTTATTATCCGATTTAACTTAAATGTTAAATGTTAAAACCGTCCGCACAAGCTTTTATTTATTTAATCTTTTGACTTTAAGCCGAAAATCACAGCTATTGCTTATTTAACGTTTTTTATGATTTTCACCCAATTTAAGAAACAGTTTTGAATGTTGTCACCAAATGTGGTAGCTCTAGCTCTTATAGTCTCTGAGATTTGTTGCTTTACAGGGACGGACTGACGGACATGGCTAAATCGACTCGGCTGGTGTATATGAGGAAAAGAAGAATTCAGAACAAGAACATTGGGGTCGGAGAATTCTCCTTCTACCTGCTGTATACATTCTCGGTTGGCCTTGTGCCATATGGGTACTGGATATAAAAATCCAATAATATGGCTAATTTTAGTATCTCCAGCTCTGGAAGTCATTCAGTTTTAATGCCAGATAGAACAGCTACATCGGATAGTTACCATAATACATAATATAAATATTATAACTTTGTGGTTTTTGACATATTTGCATTCACTCCAAAGTTTAGCTATTTTGTACGAGTTCAGAATTATATATATATAATAGCTGCCACAGAAACGATCCGAAAATAAGGAAAATTATAGATATATTGGCAAAACTCCGTAATTTTTCTATATGTACGCACATAACTCAAGAAATATTTAAATTTATACCCTGGCATTGATGACCAGGGCATTATATTTTTAGTCAGAAGTAGCTGCCTTAGGACAGATCGGAAAATGAAGGACACTATTAAGAAAAACACCATTACTTTTTATTTAAGTAAGTTGTTTGTTGGGATTCTAAAATAACATTTTAAGTTTGAACAAAATCGGACGAATACAATAGGAGTAATCGGTCAAGTAATATGATAATCTGGGCAAATCGTAATTTTTTCTTTTGACCATAATCTATGGACTATAATCATAGACCATAATCATAGGCTATGGCTTATAGAGGTTGCGTTACATGGAAAGCTAGTTGTTAGTTAGTTATCCTTCTGAAATGCGTAACTTAATTTATAAGATTAAGCATTTAAGCCTTTAGGTTACAAGTCACAGTAAATAGGTAATTAATTAATAATTATTATATAGAGTTATCGCCGTCTTTACTTTACTTGTCTTAACGCTCTCCAAAACTACAAGCTTCAACTTAATAATCCGTACTACTAGAAAATGAAAGAATTAATACAATATTTTTAAATGATATATATTTTTAAGTTTTATTCCATTTTTTGAGATCAAGAGCCTGTCACCGAGTCTAGCCTTTCCCTTCCCCTTTACCGCTGAGCAACAATCGCCATTCCCAGGCTCTCGGCCATCCATATCTCCCCTGGTAGCCATGTGGCACTCTAACAATAGAAACACTGTTGTAATCACAGAACTTTTCTAATCAACCTGCTGGACATGCAGGACTAGCACTCTGCCCTCCACTGCCGCTCCCCCCGCCGGCCAACCAGCTGAAGCCGTGTAAGTTTATTAAAATGATGTCCTGCAGATATTTGCAGACACTCGTCGTGCGAACTGTGGAGCAGTGGGGGATGGACTGGATCGGAATCAAATGGAACGTTGTGTCGCCTAATGTCCACGATGACAATGTCAGCAGGGAGCACTGAAGGACTTAGCCTTATGGGCTGAGGGACGGGTCAGGGCAAAAACTGGCAAGGCAAACAAAATGGAAATTCCAACGGGTTGGGCCAAGACGGACGGCGATTGAATTGGCGAAGAGTGGAGGTGGGAGGCAGCATGGTGTCGAGGGCGTAAAGCTTACAAATCAGGCAAGGTGAAGAGCAGCACCTAGCGCCAATCCGTTAAGATAAAAATGTATTTATTTGTGAAGCAGACGAGTGCCAGGGAGGCAGGCAGGAGCATCAGGATGTATCGGTGTCCGTATCCGATTGCGCATCTGCAAGGATATCGCTGCCATCTGCTCCTCGGGCCCGTGTCGCGTACATGGCACAAATGCAGAGCTGCATTTGCGTTTTGCTGTCTAACTAGTTGCCTACCTATCTACCTATTGGCAGGACACACAGGACTCCTACCCAGGACAGACCCTCCGGTCGTGTAGCTGTTGGCAATTTTATTGACAGCCCTGCAGTGGAGTGTGGGGCCAACCCTTTGCCGCCGCTCCAACTGATGCCGATGCTGACTGGAACTGGAGGGTTCGGTTGCATTTTGTGACAATGTTTATTTAGATTTTGCTGCTGCCAATTGCTGACATTGCAATTTCTATTCCTGCCGGGCTCACACACGCACGCCCCTAGATAAACACACTCCCGGATGTGCTGCGTGTGCAGAGTGCAGCGTTGCATTTCACCATGCACTGGAAGAAACATTGGGTGCTGGGTGCTTGATTAGCGCTCCACTCCACTCCGTCTCGGTCCTTCCGGAGACTCGCATATCCCGAGTATCCCTCGTTTAATATGCATGCACCTCCGCTTCCATGCCAGAGCCGTCAAGGGGGAGTATCTGCACACTTCAGTCTCTGTATCTGGATATCTGACGTTGCTCTGCGGTCGTGTGCTCTGTACTTTTTGGCATTTTAATTTCAAATTGTCAATTGGATTTAAGTACGCTCGATGGCAACGACGCCGACAGAGCATTCGGGAGCTCGGTTCTGGCTGTCAGAGCTGAGATTGCCTTCACGGCTCCCCCAACGCAAATTTTGGAAAATTGTTTGCCTATTATCAGGCGGAGTATTTCCCTGCCTGGGAGCTTGAGAGGCTTCGCTTTATTGCCGAACATTTGCTGGCCATAAAATTTGATTTTAAAATGTGTCAAAAGTGCTTTAAAAGCGACACAATTTGATTACGCCTTTGGCATCAGGGATACGGCAGCTGGAATGCTCTGCTCGGGAAATGCACTCCCCTGAAGGGAGTTACTTGGTCCACCTCATATTAAAGTTAGCTAATCTCATTTGGCTTGCCGAAACGCTGAAACTGATTGATTAGAGCGCCTAAATATTTGGTTATTCCCTTCCTAATCATATTTGCCGGCACACGGCTACAATTGATGGCCAGCTGCGGTGCTCTTCGATGGAAGTAGAACATAACTCGTATTGGCAATTACTCGCTCCTAACGTTTTTCAGCTGCAAGCTCCGTCCATTCGCAATGATAATCGGACTCCTGTTTGCTCGGCGCAGCGGGGCAAGTATTTGCAATTAGTGCCAATTAGCGGGGTTTTTAGTTATTGCGCCAAATGCTCCTCCTGCAGTTGGTAAGCACACAATGAATGGCTGAGTGAATGAATAGATTCCTCGCTAATTGTTGGCGGGCGCAGGCCAGGAGGCGGCGCAGAGCTAGCTCGTTGGATTTCAATTTCGATTCCCATTCCGATTCTGATTCCCAGCACATCCCACGTGTGCCCGGCCAGTCTGTGATCTATTCCCCAGAATTAATATACGGCGTGGAGCGAGGCCCAAGCCGAACCCAAACAAAACCTGGCCAAGTGCACTCATTATAAATGCCAGCAGCATGCCGAGCAGCTGACGCAGAAGCCGGACTGGCGAGCTTCGAGTCGCATTGAAAGGACTTCGCTGAACCCTTGGAGGGGAATTGCGCAAAATATGCGCACTAGAGAGTCCTGCGTCCTGAGTCCCTCGGCCCTTCGCCGTTCGCCATTTGCCACGCAATTTGAAAACTTGCCAAAAGGCTGCGCAGGGGAGACGAGGACGAGGACAACAGCCAGGGATATTTTGCAAACAAATAATAAAAATCCAATTTTACATTTAATCACGCGCTCAGTCAAACAAAAAGAAGGATCTGAGAAGGGCAGAAAAAAGTTTCGGCAACGGCTGCCGTGTTGTCGCCCGAAGGACGAGCATCGCCTCCCCATTCAGCAGCCGCTTGCCGGGCCCTCAAGGATCAGGAACTCAGGGCTCAAGGTGACTGAAGTATTTTGCTTAATTTATTGCATTTTCTACGCCGAAATGCGCAAAAACTTTAGCCCACCTCCGGAAAATTAGGCTGCTCGACTGAACGGAACTGAGAGCCGACTGCTCCGCGTCCCGAACACACAGCCTTGATCCCCGCATCCTGCGTCATTATAAATTTAAAAAGCGTGTTTAAAGGGGTGCGGATCCGCGCCTGCTGCCGCCGAGAGCTTAACCACCCCGCCCGCCGCGGCTCACAATAAATTTCATTTTTCATCATTGCAATTTCTGCGCGTAATTTTTCGTACATGTCGCACATAATTCATTCCCAGGACTGCGGTGTCGCCTGCGACACATGGATTAAGTGCTGTGAAACTGAAACGCTCTCCTTGCCCCGAGGAGCGTGGAAAAATGAGTCCCTGAGCAGTTGCCAGTCCTAAGTGGGCTTTAATGTCCCATATGCAGTGCTAGGCTTGCATTAGCTGCAGATTCTTCCTGCCAAATATCATTAAAGCGTTTACTCAGCGTTCAGTTCCTATGAGCCTTGGGCGCCCATGATGTGTCCGCATCCTGCCAGTTGCCTGGACTCGCACCCACGCTCTGTGGGTGTGACGGCCATGCAGATGTCATCACAGTCTGTTGAGTGAATGACTGCCTGAGTGACGTCCCGGAAAGAAATCATGATACATATGATAATGACAATGATTTCACTGCTGACGAAGTGCCTCTCCCCGCTCCAGTGCGGGCTGGCCAGGCATCTGGGGCCTCCAGTTTGATGACAACTGCCTTGGCCAGCCAAGCGGGAACTGAACTGAGAACTGAGAATGGACTGGGACTGGGGCACGGAGAGTCATGTGTGATGACTGAGGACGGAGATGGAAGGACGGAGCGCAGCCAAAGCCAAACGAGACGTGGATGTTACTTTTTACTGTCAGTCCCAGTGCTAGTGCGCCCCCGCACCACGACCCACCTCCCAGTGACAGTTGTACAAGAAATACAAATTTGCAAAATAAGCAGAGGGCAGACCCGACCAGACTCGAGCGGAGCAGACCATTGTGAGATAAATGACGACATGCTAAGGGAAGTGTCAACTGATTGCGCTGAGCTAGGCAGGCGTAAAAAACACAACTCGGCTCGGCTCGCCCGACTCGCCCGACTCCTGCACGTGATGCGTACGCCTCGTTGTGCGTGTGACGAAGGATCTGATCCAGATCCAGAGCCAGCGGAAGCGGGAGCAGGGCAGGGGGCCCCTGACAATAAAACACCATAAAAAGAAATTATGAATAAATAATACGCAAAGTAGCAAAAGCTACAACACAACACGGGAACGGGAACGGGAGCGACAAAAAATTGAATGCGAGGCGGCGTCATCTGTTTATGATTTATATATTTTTTAATATTTGACTGGGAGACAGCAGTACTGACAGACGCCCCCCAGGACAGACAGCCAGACAGCCAGACAGCTTGGCTACCCAACTGTGCTCCGCAGAGTCCTCTTTCCAGGCGCGAAAATCATCGCCAAACAAAATCAGCCGTCATTAGCCGAGCATTTGTTCGCCAATTTCGGGTTTGGCCCTGTTCTCCTCGACGCGGCTCACCTTACCGGCTTCCTCTTTATTGCTGTTGCTCTTGCCAAATTTAATTAATTTTCACGCCATTTCCGCAGCCGGCTGCCTTGAAAGGATTCGCACGCCAGCCAGAAATTCTCATTAGCAGCTGCTCAGTGACAAGAAAAGAAAAGAAGTGCGCTCGAAAGTCGCTCTAATGAAATGTTTGCTCGCCACTCGTGTCACTCGCGCATCCGATTGTCCGAGCGGCGCGGGGGGCGAGTGGCAGGCAACCGGAAGTGGCGTTGAATGGAGCGCATTCCCGCTTCCGGCCGAACGCTGCGCCTTGATTAGTCTTAATTAAATTTCGCCTGGCTTCGGCACCTAGCAATAAACCGGAGACCACCCTTTTCCTTTCCCCGTGGAGCCTTTTAGTTCACAGCCAGTCAGCTGCACTTTGGAGCGAATCCAGGATGTGGCCCTGTGGTTCTGATGAAGCCAATTCGGTCTAGATCCAAAAGGGCCTTTAGTTTTGTTTTGTAGATAAATATCCGTTTCTTGAACAAATTTGTACAATAAGTATTTCGGTCCGTGGCCAACACGAGCAGAGTTCATTTCATCACTGCTGCTAAGGATGTCCAATGTAAATTAACACTTTTGTGTTTAGTTATTGAAAGTAATCCCGCGCAGAGGTCTTATTCCAGCTTGAATCCAGATAATAAAGGTGGCGTTGGCCGGTTTATTTCCTTGGAGATAATCCGCGAATCAAAATAATAAGATGATATCGGCGATGGCCGGAGTTTATGTTCTCGATCGATGTGAAGTTGACAATGAAAACTTAATGAAAACTTAAATATGCTATGTTTGGCGACTGTGCACGAGTATCCGGCTAATTATTTCATCGGTATTTTGGCCGCATTTGGCTTACTGAATATCGCTCACGGCTCTAGCTCGTGGACACATATTGACTTATGTTAACTTGTATGTCCATAGAATGATTCGAGTTTGGTCGGAAATCCACAAATGTTGCATGGTTTTCAACTGGATCTGTTGTGAATTTATATGTCTTTGCTAAAGAGTTTTGGGTAAGCCATAGCTTCTTATAAGGTAACCCAGAACCAAAGTCCACTTGTTCTGGAGTAATTTTTCAATGGGATGCTTTTTTTTACGGTTCAATTACTTGGTGGAGAACCATTACTACTAGAGATTCCTGAATATGATACCCAGAAAGGTTGTAGAAAAGTCTGAGCCCCGCATTCCATCCGGAACTAGGGAAATACTAGCCTTGGGACAAAGGTGAGTCGTGATTAGATTTAAGAGCTGCACTTGATACGGATGGTGATCTTCTCAAGCACCCTGTATATCGATTAAGGAGTGAGCAGAGTGAAGGAGTGAAGTTTAACTACTTGTCCTGGCTTCTCAAAGTTACGGAAGTCGAGGTAAGACAAAGTCAGATATCAAGTGAATATGGCGAGATTAAGTGCTGACTAGGACGCACCGTTCGTCTTGCGAATTATTCTGTTTCTCGAGCCCTGGAGCCCCTCCCTTGTCACCCTTTGTGCAGCTGCTCCTTGAAGCCAAAACACGTTAACCCGAAAATTATGAGCTTCAAATTAAATTTTCGTCTGGCGCTGCCTTTATGGTTTATGAAGTGTTGCAAAAATATCCACAGATACGACCGAAATAAAAGAGAGCTGAGCTGAGCCAAGATACACAGTGGCGGAGAACGCTGCATCAGCAAAATGGAGAGGAGGCAGGGGCAGGGGCAGAGGGAGCGGAATGCTGCCACTTGCGAAACAACATGCAAAAGGATTTTCGTCGATTTTCGAGTGCCGTATCTGCGGAGCTGCCACATGTGCTGCGCGGACCTTTCCGAAGGAGGAGGAGGAGGAAGGAGCCACTCCGCCACGTACCCAGTCTGCATAAACATGGTTTCCCACTCCTTGGAGGGGAGGGGCTCGCCCCCGTTGTTTTGCCCGGCTACTTGCGACTTTTTGCCCATTTTCCGTTGGCCATTTGGCACTGCTGTTATTTTGTATTTTCCTTGGCTCACTTGCCCCGCCATTGGCTCGCTGCGGATGCAGTGGCAGTGGCACTGGCAGTGTAGTGGCAGTGTAGTGCTCAGCGGCATTTATTGTTTCTGGCGCCAGTTGTTGCTCTTTTTGCACTGGCAGTCCCAGTTTCGCTTCCTCTTTGGCCGGCGCACATTGCGCGTTCTCAGCATTTTAACAGTTTATTTGGCGAAGGCATGAAACTAGCCAGCCACGAGTTATGGTCCCGGTCCTGGTCCTCGTCCTGGTCCTAGTCCTGGTCCCGGTCCTTGTCCTGGGCAAGCTGCCAGTCGAAGGACCGATATTGATGAAGTGGGTCTGATTGGAAGGGGAGTGATACGTCCGACAAATCTACGCAGCTATAAATTAAGCAACTGACATATAAAATTCCCATCAAATGCTCGGTGTAAACAGTGCTCTCAATGGCTAAAACAACACAGCCAGAGGAGGCAGCAAGTCCGCCTGAAGTCCTTAAAAAATGGCAGGCACATGGTGGAGTTCTCTCACAAAAGGGAGCAGAAGGAGTCGAGGGAGTCAAACTGCAAGCGCAGCAAGGCAAATACTAAAGAGTCGCTGCACAATTAACAAAGGGAGGCAGGGGACCACCGGGGAGGAAGCGTTTATGCCCGGCTGTTCGCTTCATTTTACGGGATTTTGATATGCATCGAGTGGAGCGGGCGGGAGGCGGCTAGGATTTTTGTGAGCCACAGGCAGGCGGAGAGTATGCCATGCAAGGCTCACACATGGGCACGCGGCCGCAGAAAGTATGCAACAATAATCTGCACCTCGGACGCGCCTCCGACCCCCCTGCTCCTGCCCCACAGCCGGCCCTGCTCCACTCAGCATAATATTCGCAGGCTCTGCCCCAGCTGCCCTTTGTCGGCAGCTCTGCGGCAAATATTTTATATGCGTTGCATTGCTCAGTGAATCCTTGGCCTGCCTTTGGCCAGTTTTATTGCCGTTGCAGATGATGGACACTTGGCCCTTGCGATTGCCCCCGCCCCACCGACCTCCCTCTCCTTTCGTGAGGTCCTTTTTATGTGCCGACTGACGAACTGATTGGAAGTCGGCGAATTCTTCGCTCTGCGCTTTTCGCCTTTTTGAAATTTGTCCGTTTTTGCCTTTGCCGTTTCCACGTTCGGCCAATGGGCACTTCACTAACAGCTTTGAGTGTCCACACACGCCCGGGGTGTGGAGCGGGGAGAGCGGAGTGCGGAGTGCGGAGTGGAGCGGAGTGGAGTGGGAGAAGCGTGTTTGGCATCTTGAACTGGTCAGTTGCCCTGCTGATGCAGCAGTTGGCAGTTAGCAGTGGCGCAGGAAAAACACTTCAGCCACCAGAGAGCTGGCTATGCTCTGCTCTCCAGCATTCGGAGCTATCCGAACTGCGATTACCCAGTGCAGTTGGGCAGTCCCCGCCTATATATGGCCATAAATCAATACTCCACACTATTATGTGTATATTGGACTATAAGTTGTGCAAAAGTCACGCATAAAATTCCAGATATTAACGTCCACCGCAACAATATGGACATTTGCTGACCATTGTCCGGGCCCAGCCCCACATTTCCCACTCACATTGCACATTGCACCACGTCGATATAAACTTGCGAATGGCGGCAACCGAAAATGACACTTCAAAGGCAAACCGAAACATTTTTCGCCTACAAAATTACGCGTATTTTAATGAACATTTTCGGGGCAGTCATGGGGAAAGGGGCATCAGCCAGCAGGCAGCAGGCAGCAGGCAGCAGACCGCGGAGGGGGCCACCGTGGTGCAAATTATGCATGTGGCCGCGTCGACACACGGGTCGTATGTGTGATAAAAACCCCCAGAGCTTTTCGAGTGCGGTTGGGCGTGGAGTGAGGCCGGGCTGAACTTTCGGGGTCTCTGGGCCACAACATCATCTCATTAACAATCAGGCGAATCGGCCAGGAGCACAGAGAGGACAACCGCTGCCCCTCGACATACGACATACGTGTCGGGCTCACATTTCAAATCAGTTTGGCACAGCGGCCACTGCTCCACGCTGGGCCCGCTGCTCGGCCTCGGCCCTGTCCAGGGCACATTATTTAAATTCAAAAAGCGATAACGACCGGGTAATGATGAAGTGCGGCGACTGCAGTTGCAGTAGCTGCTGCAACTGCTGCTGCGACCTGCAGCGCATCGAGCGTCGCAGGCGTCGCAGGCGTCGGCCAAAATTGGTTACGCGTTTGGGTCAACAGATGCCGAAGTCCCGGGGCTACAGATCCGCATGTGGGCACCGCGGAGCAGAGCTCGTTCGGTTTGTGACGGGGTCAACATATTGGCCCTAAACGGGCTACGGCCAGGAACGCAGGGCTCTTTCCGGCATCGGGCGCGTGAAAATGAGTGCAAAGTGGTCAAAGGGAGTTCTGGGCGCGGCTTGTTTGATGAGTGTCGATTTCCATACGCATTAAGGACGTTCAAAAGTCACAGAACTTCACTCTAGAAACGGCCTCTTCGATCGCCCACTCAACGGGAAGATAACCATGCCAAAGCCTCCTCTGCTGGCGGTCACATAAAAACGTCTAAAATATGCCCGGCAAACGCATCGCCCACTCCAGCGATGGCCCGTTGATGTCATATAAATAACAGATTTAGTGGCCTCAGTCCTGGCTCGCACTGGCTCCTGGCTCCTGTTCTGTTTGTTTTTAGCCCTGAGCCCTTCGGCCAACAGGCAGGACCCACTGGGCAGCCCGCTGATAACGGGCCGCCCTGTTGTCCTGGGCCAGACTGGGCTGGCCTGGCCAGTTGCTTTTTATGTGTCATAACCATGGGGGCAGCAGACGCGAGTGCAGCCTAGACACAGACATGGAAGTCGACAGCTTTGGCGGCTTTAATGGCCAACGAAACAAGGCGAGGTGGAGGCAGGCGGGAGCGGGCTACAGCAAACAATGGCCGCGCCATCATTGACTGCGTTAATTGCTGTCATTCATTTGAAAAGTCATACGCGCGATTTTCAGAGCGTCCTGCGTCCTGTGTACCCCATCCGGACCTTCCGCTCTGTCCTTCCCGCCGTTAAAAGTGATGATTATGCGTTCACTCTTTCGCTTTCGTTGGCCCATTGCAGCGGCCGCTTCCATAACACTTAACGGGTTTGGGGTCCTTTGAGTCCTGCCTGTCCGCCTCGCCGCTCCTCTCCACGCCATCATCGATTGTCGTTTCGTTTGCAGATCTTAATCCCCGGCGGGAGGGTCGAAAACAATCTGCGCTTTCCTTACTTTTACTTTTATGCCGCCCCTCCCTTCCCTCCGTCCGCGTCATATTATGTGCTTACTAGACCCAGGACCCAGGACCCAGGACCCGGGCCAGGACTGGTACTCTTTTTCTAGTCCCTGATCCCTTTCGAATCCAATTTGGCTGCTAAGCCGTCCACATTTTCGTTGTAGTCGTTTATTGATTTTGCCCGAGCAGCTGAACGGGAAGGGACTGGGGACCGTAGGAAGGACATGGAATAGGATGTGTGGTTGTCATTAGCCGGGGAACGTGGCCTGATTCAAGCCCTTCTATCAGGAACTTAAACACACTCAATACTTTCTGGGGGAGCCATCTATTGATAGCTCGGATGACCCACCCGGGGGAGCGCATCATCCGCTCCACGCCCCATCGAGTGCCGGGGCTGCACTTAGCTTTAATGCGGCATAAAACAAGAGCTGCATATTGAAATTTTAATGCAAGGCCCGCGGCCAGGAGAGCCCCTCCTCGGACTGGAGCGGATGCACATACATAAATTCCGCTCGTGTGGTTTTCGAAATGCATTACGGCCACAGCTTCCTCCAGTCGGGCACCTCCTTCCTCTCCGAACTCGACTAAGCTAATCAAGGGCTGAGCCAACAATTTACTTAGCCCGGCTCTCTCGACCCCGGGTGGCTGTGGATCCGGTTTATATGGTGGTGGTGGCCCAGCCGGTGTTTCCATCATATCAGGCACCGCTTTGGCTGCTTAGTGTGAAGCTCCTTACATCCCATTTACGGCGCTCCGTCTGTCCGCCGCCTCATGCATAAACCAATTGCTGGGCATGAGCAGGGGCTGGGGCAGGAGCTGGGGCAGGACGGACAGGAGCCTCACCCCTGGTGAGACCTCTCCAATTGCAGCAATTTTCCGACTTCGCTTTATGCATTTATGCGCCTTTGTCTGCGGCCACTCCGCTCCTTTTTTCCGGCCGTACATCCTGTTTTGTGTGTGCTGTTCATCGTCTGCGGCGTCGGGTCATTAATTTGGAAGCGAACACCTCTTGAACCACCTCCGGGGAGCCAGGGCCAGTCAGGCAGTCAGCCAGTCCGGCCAATCAGCTATACCGACCCGGGCTCGAGTGGTCAGCAGGGCCCGTCCAGGTTCTTGGCGCCATTTCCCCAGTGAGAAATTAGGAAATTGCATTTGCTGGCAAAACGCGCCGGCAGCGTCGTAACGGAATTTACGCGATGCACTCCAACACGGACCCGGCGGCGCACCCCAGCTCCCCATCACCCCAGCTCCCCATCACCCCAGCACCCCATTCCGCCGAAGATCTGCAATCGGCACTGCACCCGTAGTCGGAGCCGGAGCCGGAGCCAAGCTTCGACAGCTGGAAATTGCCAAAATGTAAATTCTCGCATGCCCGGCAGGGCCAGGGCCCGGGCCTATAAATTTATTGCTGGCGTAGGCGAAGTCCTGGCCCCCACCATCATCATAGACATCGCCATCGGAATGATCATTGCGGCAGTTCGTGGCCCTAAAATATTCATAATCAACGCGGCATTAGCAACGGCTGCGTTTCATTTCGTTTTTCGGCTTCTGCCGGAGCTCATCAATGAATCAGCCTCGGAGCCTGCGGCATAATTGGGGTTATGTTTTAGTTATGAGCCAGTTATCAGCCAGCGGGTCCTCCAAGGATAGGTGGGGTAATGGCGAGCCAGACAGGCCGGACTTTCCTACACATTCTGCCCTTGACAGCTCGCTTCGATTTTAAATCAATACATCTCAAATGGCGCATCCCGGACCCGTGCCTTGCCTCCGACTTGTGGCGTCTTGCGCCGTGTTGCATCCGGCTGTCTCTGCCGGACGGGGACAATAGCAGCCATTAAGTGCGGCCAACACGTAACCGGGCAATAAACAAGCGTGACAAATGATGCTGCTAAATGAAAGTTGATTGCCAGTTGACGGCCACACCTGTTTCGACTGCAGTCCGGGATGCCCAGGATCAGGACAACAATCAAAATTGTCAGAGCCATCGAAAAGAAAGCACGAAGGCAGCGAAAAAATCACGACGGGAATGCCACGCATCGGATGTTGCTGTCGTTCAGCTCCTGGCCCTGGTCCTGGCTCTGGCTCTCCGCCTGTGCTAGCCCTATTAATAATGATGGCGTCGGCAAAATGGCCGCCGACCCTTTATTCCGCGCATCTCTTCTCGATCCCCGTCTCCGTCTCCGTCTCCGCGTTCCTTGATGTCACGTGTCGGGGCTGCGTGCGATTGCTGCGACAGGACATCGAGGAGGAAGCGAATTCCGTGCGAGGAAAACACGCAGGGCAACGGGCACCGAGTCCTTGGCCGTTGTGTCCCGCTGCTTTCATTCAAATTGTCGTCCTGACACATTGCATTCGATGGACAATAAGCGATGCAGCAAGCTCACAACAGACTGGCAAACATCTTTGGCCCGGCAATGTGTCTTTCAAATCAATCTGAATCTGAATTGGAAATGAGTCCTGGAACAGAACGCTGTGTTGCAGGCTGGCTGGCTGTGCAGGTGACTTGGTTCCACCTGACAGCAAGTAATTTGCCACAACTTTCGGATTAAAGCAGCGCCAATTGGACAGCCCTTAAATGAGCTCCGAGCTCCAACTTCCGCCCAGCCGGGCCAGACTCGTCGCTGGGTCCCACCACGAGCATTTTAAAACTCCCTCCGGTTGTCAGGGACAGACTGAGGTGTCCTGGTCTAGTCTGGCCTGGTCTGGTCTGGTCTGGTCTGGTCTGGTCTGCCAACCGTTCCCTGGACGCCAAATTACTAATTGGCAAGCAAAACGCTCCGGTTGTTGTCCGACAAACAACGACAACCACGGGCACGACGTCGGAGGAGAGCTGAGAGTCTGACTCCGTCTGGCTCCGACTGCCATCCGAAGGTGGCACACATGGCACACAAGCTTCATTAACTCAAACTATGCTGCATTTTGCGATTATCAAATTGTCTTTACACACATGAAGCCAACGATTGGAGCAGAGATGGACGGAGCAGTGGAGCAGTGGAGCTGCGGAGCTTGAGCCGGGGGACACTGATGACTGCTGATGGCAAATGGCAAATGGCACGGGACAGGCGAGGGTGCAGGACGGCAACCGCAGAAATATGAAGCGCATGTGGCAGGGAGCAAGGACAGGAAGACTGGAAAGCCCCGAAATGCTTTGGGGTATTTTGTTGAGCAAACACCCATGCAAAAATGCAGCAGACGGTGCGAGAACGATGTCCAGGTTCCGGGAACGATGAAGCCCTGTCCGGAACGATGGACTCCTCACTGAACGATGGGCGAGAGGACTGGCGGCGGGAGATAATGTGCAGTGACAAACTGCCGGACTGGTCCCGTCCAGGACGCATTATCGCACCTGATGGTGATTAGAGACCGACGACGGAGCTCTTAAATTTCACGAGCTGCTGCAATTGATTGAAGGTGCGAGCCGGCGAGCCGGTCGAGGGCCTTGATTGATGCCGTGCCGAGGTGAGAGCGGGACTTGGCCAACACAGGCCGGGCTAACCTACTCCAGATGGCCTGACTGTCTGCAATTAGCCCGTCCTGCGAGTTCCCCAGTTACCGCCGCCTAATGAACTCCCGAGGAACGAGGAACTCCGCTCCGAGCTCCAAGTTGGCCAAGTTGGCTACTGCATCCCCTCGCCTCCCCTGGAGGCCAAACAAAGCGAAACAAAACTTTCTCTAATGCGGGATGTGGGTCATTGTGTTGGGTTGCAGCTGAACTTTGCGAACCCAATCTCTGCCGGTGCCGGTGCCGGCCATGCAAATATTTTCCATTTAATTAACGCATGAAAACTAGCTGGGACGGAGGGCTAGGAGGGACGAGGGCTGGCCAGGACCGGCTAGTGGGGCACGGAGCGTCGCTGCAGATTAAAATAAATTGCATGGAAATTTATCATTCGAACCTCGACCCAGACAACAACGGAGGAGAGCAGAGCAGAGCGGAGCAGGAAGGCGGCAACAACAACTTGACACAGTTGCAAAAGTTGGCAAGAAAGTGGAGCTTTGGGCCAGCTTCTCAGTGTGTGCGAGCCATAATTAATCATAATAAGTGCTGGGCAGGGGGGAATAAGACGCGGGAATTAGGCAGGCGGCGAGGAAAAAATAACCACAATTTCCCAGCATTTTCTTTGCCATCAAAATAAATGAGCCAATTAAGCGGCGGCCGGAGCGCCCCTTGGCCCACCTGATGAGGGGGCGCGGAGTGGGCCCGGCCGCAAATCCCCGACTGAATTGGCCGGATCCAGGTGTTGCGCATCATCGCCAGCGATGGAGATTCGGAGGAGGCTGTCCTTCGTCCCTTCCTCAGTTCCTGCGCCCAATTTATTTATATCTCTTTTCGGCCCGACCATGGTGGGGCGGGGGCTTGCCTCGACCGAAGGCTTGCAGCTTGTTGACTGGGGTTAAGTCGTTCGAAAATTGGCCGCTAATAAAACTGAAGCAGCCGCTAATTGTCCGTCCGTTGCCCAGGAGACAGCAGCCACGACAATCGAATCTCGGAGTTGGGTCCACGCGGATAATGGGTCGAGCTGACCCAGTCACGCCGGAACTGGAACTTTTTGCTGAACTGAATTCTATTTCTGTCCAGAGCTGAAAAAATCCCCGCCCGTCAATGTATGTTTTTTACTGCCTGCCATTTCTTTATGTTGTGTTAACTTATTGTTATTAACTTTTGACTGTCATTCTCCGAAAAAGACAGACAGCTAGAAGGCGAAATAGGTGATTATGACACGATCTAAAGGCGCTCAGATAACCGCCGAGTTACTGCCACGTAACTCAGGCGGCAAGCCGAT